>JAIPRL010002747.1:0-55057 GCA_025469235.1 Pemphigus obesinymphae | reverse complement strand
AATGTTAAATAAAAATTAAAACAAACACTACGTCCCTTGCGTTCCCTGATAAATAAATTAAGGGGAGCGCTGTTAAACGTGAAAAAAATGAAGAGTAGCTCCGTCCCCCTGCGTCCCTCCCCAAATCCACCACTGGTTTTAACTCGAAAATCACTTTAAGAATCCGTTTTAACAGTTTTGTATATAAACATGTTTCTACAGCTGCTACTGAAAATCGTCGGTGTAGGGTGCTTTTAAAATTAAAACTGAAAAACAACGACATGATGTTGATATGTATATTATGTATTATATAATATTACCTATATTATTTGTTTCACATTTTCACCCCCCTCCCTTCACCCACTAAGAAAAATATTTCTTCGGGACGGGACGGCCTTGTCATAATGTTCTTATTTTTTTAATTTTGTAATTAGTAAATTTACTCTAACATCAAAAATTACAAAACTGTAATAATATTATCGATTATTTGATAAATTCGCTCATTTGTTTACAATAACACAGTTCATTTCCTGCAAATTAAAATTTTTATTTCAATAATATTTTTGATTAATCGTAGTATATTTTTTAGTGGCTATCTAGTCTAAATAGTTACCAAAAGAAAGAACAACGAATGTAACTGTATAAGTCCGATAAGTGTATTAATTGTATTATAGTATTTAGTATATAAAACAAAATAAAAATGAAAATTATAATAATATGATAGGTATATAGTCTGGTATACAGTGTCTATTCAAATACTTTACAATACTATATAAGTGTATACAACATACTACTAACTATTATTTTCAAAATTCATACTACAAAAATACTAAGTTAGGTACCTACGTGTTTCACGGACAATCTATTCTGTTGTAGTAATACGGTAATATGGGAAACTCGGAACACAATATTTTGGTTAGTGGTCTTTCACTAATCTAGACATGGTTTCAACGTCAATATTTTTACACAACGTCTCTATATTATTCTATGGTTGACCATGATTATTAACCATGGTTATTCTATGCCCTCTCGACTTCAACCCGCGTAATAGGTAGTCAGGTATCTAGTTGTTTAATGTGTCTGTAGTGTCTACTAATGTTTGCTATTATCAGAAAATACCTTTTCAAAAAGTTTAGATTTTGGTACCTAGGTATCTCTACTTGTGATTATAAATTGAACACATCATTATAATATGATATTATCGGAAGAATTTTTTTACGATTTTTACGATTATCTTAATAATCGATTTTTTTTTTTTTTATTAAAATTACGATTTTTGAAGTGATTAAAAATGTTTGATTATTACGACTATTCAATTAAACAAAAAAAAGTTGATATCGCGGCCATATTATAATATTTGGAAATGTTGTTTTGGCGGTTTTATTTAATCTAACCTTACCGTTTAGTTAGCTTATAGGACACTGGTAGATTTTGCGATGTACGGAATCTTATTGGCTGGAAAATGTTCAGAAATACACCTAATTTTCGTAGAGAAAATATACTGCAATGGTAAGTTATTGTATTGCATATTGTATACATAGGTAACTATTAGCCCTTAGGAATAATTTATTGATATTAATCGGTTTTTTTTTTCAACATTATAGTTAAATTTTTCTTTCATACGAACTTAATTATTAATTTCAACTGCTGAAATACAAAATATGTAAATATTAAAATGTAATCACAAACTAATAATAACTAATATTCACATACAGGTGATGTTTACCTATTATTCATTTTTCATTTAAATATTTAGAAAGATGCTTGATTTTTGTAATCTATGTAATATAGTATTATAAGTACAATATCTTGAGCAATGAAAATATAAATTTTATCAATATGTTTACTTTGCAATGACTATATATCAAGAAAAAGCTATAGATAACGTAATAGTTAACAGTTTGCAATTTTACATATAGATATAAAAGTAGGCGTGTATTGCATTGATTTTTAAAGTACTACTAAAAAAAATTTTCCAAATATTATAGATGAGAAAAAGAGGATTGTATCTCTAGATATGTAATTTAAGAAATATCTACTCCATCACTACGATTTTGGAGCATACATCAGAGAGTTGTGTAAACATATAATCCTATTAAAACCTGCGATTTAAAATTCTTAATAAAATATTTGATAAGTAAAAAGGACATTATGGAAGAAAAAATACATTTTTACTAAATTAATAAATTTTTACTCTTGTTAAGTTTAAAATCTTATATTTATATCTTATCTTTATCTTTAATAATGATAACAATTGGAATATTCATGGATAATTCGATAACGCATGGATATATGGTAATATTATAGTATTTCTCCTATAATACGCCTTTTTGCTGAATCACATCTTGTCTATAAAGCGATCTATAGACATGGGTCATGGTGTGAGAAAAGCGAAGTTCATATAATTAACATAATCTACTGTTAACAATAAAAATCCTATGTTTTTATGTTTTTTGATTATTATTTTAAAAGTTTTTTAAAATTTCGTTGATGAAATGATAATTATAATTGGCTTCCGTGGTTTAAACACAATATGATTGTGAACGCAATTAATAAGTTTGTAACGCAACCGAAAGAAATATAGGAAAATATAAATCACTTACGCATTTGAAACATTATGCTATATTAATATAAATAAAATAATAGATTACGCCTACCCAATATATTATATTGTTTTATTTTCCACAGTTCCACTCAAACAGTATAATTTAATACCAATAATATCTGTATAGTCAGGGTCAACTATGCGTATTCTGTTTTGAAAATAACATAATAAACAATGTTTTTTACGACCAGTTTGCATAATATTTATATATAAATTTAAATCTTACGTAAAAAATTAGTTTTAAAAATATGTGGGGGAGAGGGGAGGGGTGAATCTCTAAACCTTGGAATTTGAAATCTATAGTAGTTAAACGGTATAATATGTGGCACTGGTGGTGGCGCTGTCATAAGGAAAACACATTACCGTAAATTGTCATTTGACAATCGTTGTAGTATATTATTCATTTATTATTAATAATAATATCCATTAATTATAATTTATTATAATACAAATTGTATTTGTATTAATTTATAATCAGTGGTTGAATTGGAATAAAAAATAAGGACGGACTCTGAGCTTAGTTAAAAAATCAGCGTTCAGGGATATATTAAAGAAAAAGTAAGCCTTGGAGGACTTTGTCTCCCACACCCCCTATCCAAAATTTCTTAACCAAGGGACATTTTTAAAAACATTTTAGATTATTATATAACATGAATAGAATAGAAAAATCCAAAATTTTTTTACTTCATTCTTAGGTTACAATTTTCAAGATAGTATAGTTTGAGCATTTCTCATTCAAAATAATTTAACTCATAAGTTGTAGATGTAGACTGAAATGAAGTTTATCGGTGTCGCATTGATTTCGCCATCCTTTTAGGCTTTAGCCATTCATGGATAATGAAGATTATTATTTATTACCTATATGATGTCAATATGATTTAATAAGATCAACTTTTCAACATTTTATATCATGCTTTTTATCTAAAACTTATTATGTGCTATGGACAAAAAACATTCATTTTCGTAATTTCACGATTTTTTCAAAAAAAAATTATAATTTTTAAAAATGTTTGATAAAAATTAAAACAAACACTGCGTTCCTTGCGTTTCTTGATAAATAAATTAAGGGGTACGCTGTTAAACATGAAAAAAACGAAGAGTAGTTCCGTCCCCCTGCATCCCTCCCTAAATCCACCATTGTTTATAACATAAATTAGATTAAAAAGTCTTATAAATGTTGAGTAAAGCTAAAATGCTTTAAATAAATATTTATATCAAAGAAAGTAATAATAAGTAATAAAGTTATATTAGTTAGTTTCGAGCGCTTTATAGCGATTTAAAATTTTTATAACGTTGTGTAGTGGGCATATTTTATATAATATAAAGATATTATTTTATGCGTTGAATTAAAATTTCAGATACTAAAACACCTAAGTATGTGTAAAAAATATCGAATAATAACGTTTATCCGTGTTGCATTTACACGAAATTAAACGTAGGTCAGTAAATAATTTTGTTGATTTTTTAAAAAAAATGTATCTGATTAAAAATTTAATAGCAATATATTATATTCTGTTATATGATTTATCATCAAAAGATCGATATTTATTAGATCGAAAATAATAAGGAAAATGCTTGTAATATTGTATTAATATGGTGAACACGTTCTTATATTTTAGCGATAACAATTCAATTATTATTGACTGACCTCGGGAATGACTGGATGGATGTGTCGTTTTGCCATTCAACATACACGAAAATACATAATATTGGAATTTATGGTCTACGGCGGAAATTGAAATACCAAACCGCAAATCCTTAATCCTATATACAATATACATGTATATGTATGTATATAATACGTTACCTAATTCATATTGACGTAAAGGGGGAAATATAAATATTTAAATTATTTACTGTGTGCGCTTATAAATGTTGTTTTTTAAATATAAAATTGGCATTTAGTATGATCAGAACCAATAAAGTTCTAAAAAATCATTTTCAAAAAAAGTACTGTTTTACGTTCAATTTTCATTTTTTATTTTTATATTAATGAGTTACAAATGATTAAATATGTATACTTGATACAAACCAACATCAGCAATCGATATTATAGTACTTTAGAAACGATTCCGTCTGAATACTTTGAAAAAGTTAAAATCTTTTAATATACTTACTTTCGAGTCCGCGATTTTATACTTTTAAACGAATTAAGAAAAACTCACAAGAAAAAATCGTATGATAATATTTAATAAAAGTGAAAACTCTTATTAAATATTGGTAAAAAAAAAAAAAAAATAATAATAATAATAATAGTAGGTATGTCATAGCTGCGATGGATTGATGATAACTCAACCGTGATAGTGGATACGGCTTCGTAATAAAATATAGTAATAATAGTTTAATATAATAACACAATAATTATGCGCATAGTACAATAGTCATTGTCAATTGTCATGGTTGTCAGTGTCCAATAGTAGGCACTAGATAGTAAATACTAAATAATTTACAATTATTATTGTAGTGTTCTTTTATTTCATGACAAATACTATATAGTGCATAAATTGACCTGTTCTAAAAGTGTTTGTTTTAATTTTATGTATGTACCTATATATCTTGTAATACCAAAAGTTATAATAAATAGTTATTATAAATTAATAGTTTTGGGTTGTAAAAAGGGAACGGTATTCCTTCTTATGAGCTTAATGTCGTAAATGCTTTATTTTATATAAATAACCATTTTCTACCCATATTAGATCGAGTGTTTTAAATGTCGTGTAATCCAAGACGAACATATTATTTTCTCGACTATTTACCAACACAATATTTAGAAATTATATATTGATGCGTGACTTAAATGTTCTCAGTACACTTTTACAATGATTTAAATACAAATTGTTAATTACACGGTCTAGTGTTTCTCTCCGGTACATAATTGCTACGTAAACACACGGTAAAATGTATAAACATGATTTTTACTTTTCAGTTATGATATGATCAGCGAATTTTTACTTGAATGTATTAATTTACAGACATCGAAAAATGATGTTGAACACAAATTATCATGAAGTCAAAACATGAAATAAATCCACCATTTTTATCAACACCAATGGAATTCATAGGAAGCTCTTGCTCTTGCGGTAATATAGTCAACGATTTTATCATAGTCATGTCGTAATAGTCATACATTTTTAAGAAGGCGAAGAAACACACTCGGTTTTTAAGGGGTTATGTATAGGCAATTTGTATGCAATTGTTGAAAAATGAAAATCTTACAACCGAAAAATATTTTAAAAGCAATTAAAAAATAGTACTATGTTAGGTTTTTGAATAAGTTTAGACAAACAATACATTGGAGTAAAATTAAAGAGAAGAAGCTAAACTATGTTTTCAGTTTTCACTAAAGAGAATTAAAAATAAATGAATACACAGTTTTTTACAAATACTTGAAATTAATCATTTGAAAAAAATCGTGTAAAAAATCATTTTGTGAAAATAAAGAAGTCATCATACAGAACTCATACATTTTTTTTTTAAATTAAAATTGAACTGGTTTAACACTGTTAATTTATGGAAATATGAAGACCATTTTAGCGTTCGAAAAATCTAGGTGTTGCGTCCTTTAAAATTGATTCCAGTCATTTGCGTTCTATGGAGCGTTATATAGGCAATTAATTATATATGATTGAATGCGACATGTTAGTGTTTAAGAAAGTTGATTCAATTAGTATATGTAAGCCCCCTCACTAGTCGCTATTATTCTTGCAACTTTCATGAATAATAGTCGGTAATTTAAAATAAAACTGCAAATTTGATTTATTTACGTACTGAAAAGTGGATTTTCACTGACAATATTTTGAGGAAGCTAAGATATATAAATTTTAAATCTACAAAAATCTAAAAATTTCTTAGCATTTCCTCTTTAGATTAATCGATAACATTTTTGAAACATGCATTTATCCTAGAGTTATGATTAATCAAAATGTATTCATTTTAAACATTATTGACTAATCATATGTAACTATGGAATGAATGCATAATTCAAAATTGGCCTCGATTAATCTAAAGAGGATATGCTAGCGCTCAATATTTCGTCAACCAATTATTTGAATAATTTTATTTAGACCAAATGGAACCGCTTTAATGAAATGAAAATTTTTTGGGATAAATTATGCGTAGAGTTTGTATTGTACTAAACCGTCCTGTTATTATCAATACTCGAAATAATTGTCGTATTATCGCGTAATTATATAAGCTGTATATAGGTACTATTCGTATAGGACAATCATTTTTTTTTTCATTTCGAGTTACACAACTTTTGAAACATTCCGTATAGTAATCATCACGACTGGTATATCTGGTCGTAAGTCATCGTCCAGTATATTATACTATGCGGATAGGACACGTCATATTATCCGCACACTTGGCACTCACTCTATATACGATGACTATTATGATTATTATTTTTTTATTTTTTTTTATATATTTTATAATGTATATACTCGGACTCGGCTGACCCGGAGCGTTGCCTCGTGTATTTATATATGATAAATATCGGTTGGAAACACGAGAAAATACTAGTTTCCGTATACGGTAAGATGAAGCCGGTCATTACCGGACTTATACGTTGGGTTTATTTTTCATTCTCTTCGGTTTTTTTCTCTCTCATTCTTATCACATATATTGTCAGTATTTGTATATATAATATATTATACACACACACACACGCACACATACACACAAACACACACACACATCGCAATTCACAGTATTTGTTGTCTTAAAAATGTCCTCCCACTCTCCCGATCTATAGAGACTCTTCTGGGCTCATGCCCTCAAAACATACATAAGCAACCCAGAAATTGGTAAAAATCATGATAATATTAATATTATACATAGTAGATATAATGTGCGTACAATTAATACACGTGTTGGCGGATACGATCGATTATTATTAGGCATTGATTTTGTTTCCCGACACGATTTTTTTTATCCTCACATCAATACACTGTATTCTGTTCTTTTGTGCTTTTAAAATGACTATGATATATATATATATATATTGTAACGCTATTAATGTTATAGGAAAAAGTGGTGTGTCAGGGGCGTCATTTGGGGAGGCATAGTGTGCAACACCACTAATTTAAAAAGTTGCCTGCCAATGCTTGAATGCACCGTCATAATTATAATTGCGTCGACCTAAAAAGCTAGGTTTTTTTCGCTTATTTACGTTAGCATTGAAATGAAAAACGGCCTGCATTAAAAAAAAAAAAAAAATTATTAAAACGACCAGATGAAAAATGTTAAAATTAACCGGCCTCAAAGCTCGCACACCCGGAAAAAAAACTGAAATAACACCACTGGGTAGTATAGGTAAACATTGAGAAATTTCCTTGATACCGTCGTACGTGAAAAGTCATTCAAATGCATTTAAATTGAATTTTATATAAGTACTATATATGCTAAAATCTTTTAAACCTAAAATCATACAAAAATTCAATTAAAATTACAATATATTAATAGTTAATATCTAATTGATTTCGTACTAACAATACCGTCTGAGGATAAAAAAAAAACATATATTCATAACATGATAAAATATGTTTAATATGACACTTTACGGTTGGGGGGGGGGTAGGATTTTTTGCCCCCATGCATTCTTTAAAATTAAATGGTCTTTTTTTCTCATCTATATTTTGTCACTCCTATCCCCTTCCACGGCACATTGGCATATGTTCACTTGAATATGGCTCTTTATGGGGGGTAGGTCTAGGCTACTGAGCTAATAGGCTGGATATACCACACACTGCGAACAATTTTTTAGATTCTCTTATATCAACTCGTATAATCCATTTGTTCCTTTCAAAATTCACTATTTTTATACCGTCTATTAAATCTTAAAAACTCTATCAGAAAATTTTTTAAATACTGCATTATTAGCTCTTTCGTCCACATCAGGTAAGTGATTTTTCGGTCTTAGTCAAAAATTCGACAAGTACAAAATGAATTGTGTTAAATACAAACTCAAATTTTTTATGACTCATTCTTTATTTGTATACATAACAATTATTAATCCACAATTTTATTATGAACCATACTCGTTGAATCTGTAAAATTATTTATTCGGTGGTAACCGTTTTCATCAGTGGTGTAGCACAGGATGCTCATCAAGTAACCATCCCAGTAACAATATTGACATCCTATTATAAAATGGGACATAACTGGTAGTTAAACAATTTCTTTTGAAATTTGGTCGTTAACAGTTGAGTTTAAATAAAACATTTTGTCTATTTTTTTAAAGTAAATTACCTATAACCTATACATATAGTAGCTAGTAAAGCACACACTATTCACTAACAATCACGTTAGGCACAATTATAGGAAGTGTAATTATTTTTTCATATGTTGTGCTATATGTAGTGAAAGCCATCGATTCTTAAATTAGTTTTGAGATGAATATTAAACATCGAGTTTCAGAAGTGTTCTATCTCAGACCAGAGATCAATTATGATATATTTCACGGAGATAATGGTATTTTCTTAAGCGACTGTAATATGTAATACGCTTTTAACGAGTTAATGCTGGTTAAGTTATCAGACTAGTTTCAGAATTACCGTATACATAGATAACTATAATTAAAAACTTTCACGGTAAAGAATAGGCGATAATAATTATTGTTAATTTGGATTTTGGTATATCTTTAAAGGTACACCTATTTAAGTTTTTCATCTGGTATTTTGTAAAAGAGTGTATAAAATATTGTGTATGCGAGATATTGTCTATAATATAATTTCATAACTTTATTTCTCTTAATAATTTGAAGTGATCAAACTGAATTAAAATACGATGAATTCTTGTAAAATTAACTAATCGTACGGATAAGAATTAAAAGATTTTAGTATTTTTGTTTTTGAGATTCAGTATGTAGACTGTATCATCAATATGTTCCAAAAAATCAAAATTCCCCAAAAAATTATATGTCCAAACTGTTCGAAATTCAATGACTAAGAAATAATATTTATAAATTATATTAAAATATACTGAGTCTAATAATATTTTTAAGCTCCAAAAATGTTGAAAAATGAAAATGAAAAATATTATAAAATCTTGGACGACATTAATGGAATAAAGTAGTATTTTATTAATACCCAAAATAATTAATTGAAATAATAATATACTGGAACATCAAATATTTGGTAAACAAAATTCAAAATCGCTAATTTTTTGGGAAATAAATAATTTTATTATTTTGCAAAATTTAGGTATTTAACGCCTAATTTATCCAACTACGATTGTTTCTACAGGTAAAATTAACTTAAATTTTGAAAGAGTGTCATAACTTAAGTCCTTAACATTTGTCGGACTTGGATATACTCAAAAGCAAGTGAATGATAATAATATCAGGTAAAACGTTTATTAGAAAGTTACAGACTCGGTTACGATCTAAACATTTCAACGCGGTGACACAGCGAAACATCGTAAATTAGATTAGTAGGTAGTAAGCGTGTGCGTTTATAACGTCTTCTAATTTTTTCTATTTTTTTCAACTATTTATTTGTTCGTACTTAAATGTTAATTCGATTATGTCGTGTAGGTGTGATAATTTTGACCGGGTCTATCAAAACGAAAACGGATTTAAAGTGCACATCATTATCGTTTTTTTTTTGGGGGGGGGATCATTATTTACCCAGATGGTCGATACCCTAATCATATATTCTAAATACCCTAAACATAGTGGTATATTTTTATTGAAATTTACTATAATGATGTTATATACTCGTATTATTATATATGTTCGAAAACGAATCGTGTTCGTACAAATATTATATTATGCGTATAATGTACGTTTTTGAGAAATTGCCGCTAAATGGAAATATAATAATATTATATTATATTATTATATATTTTTTAATATAATATAATATAATATAATATAATACTATCGCCTGACATTGACTCAGTTTTACTACCCATTCAAACGAAGAGCATAATTTAAAGCAGATTATAACTATAAATGTTTTTTTTTTAATATTCCATTAGTTAAACGAAGATTATATAATAATATTGTTAAAGATAACGTGTTTATTATTATTATTATTAATATATTATGTAAATATTTTATCGCAAAATAAGTTTTTATTATTATACCTAAAGGGAAGCAAAGGAGCTAAAGGAGCCGATATTCAAATAATATTGTCTGTGTATACGACCACTTTATTAGTATGAATGAGATAATATTATAATATTTATAAGCGATTTTTTCGTATTTAAATCTCGAATATTAATCATTGATTACTGCAAAGATATTACTGCAGATTACAAGTATGCAAGACGATCGTTGATAACAATGTAAACACAGTATAAAATTGTATAATATTATGTTTATCAACGTCCAATTAATTAAATTTAGGAATTAAAATAATAGTTTAAAATTCATATACACACACACACACACACACACACACACACACCATGTATATATATATTAACATAATATTATGACCACTATAATCTTAAATCAATTTATCGAACCAGTGGTATATTTATAGGGGGTTGGGGGGAGATTATAGCAAGCAGTACGTTTTTAGGGGCAAGTAAATTTTATAAAAATGTAATACTTTTTTTCGTTATTAACTTGTTTTAAAGAAAACTCTGGAAGATATGAGTGAATAACTTTTTGTTTTTTGCTTATTAACTTAATTTGTAAAATTATTTTACGTTTTATATTCGGGGATAGCAAATATATGTGTATAGTGTAGTGTATACTTAGGACAACAAAATCAAAAATACGCCTGTGCGTTTTAATAATCGAAGTAGGTATTGGTATATACGTAAACATGTGATATTTAAACCATTTTTACATACTTTGATAACAGATATTTTCAATATTTATCAAACGAAAGGTTAACGAAGGTTAATCGACTTTATATTTTAATATAATATCGTAAAAACGTCGAGATCGGCGTCAGAAGTAAAAATTTTTTTTTTTTTTTTTTGCGAATTTAGAGCTCGAAATTGATTTTTAAACTAGATAATATCTTAGCTAAATCTAATTCCTAATTGGTGAATTTAAATTTAAATTAAAAATATTAAAAATAAATAAATAACATTATTACAAAATACAAACTAAATGAAAATTAATTTTCAATTCATAATTGAAACAGAAAAAAATATTTCAAATGGTACCTACTCAAAACCGAAAATACGCCCGTTGAAAAAATAAATTTAAACAAAGGAAACAGATAGGTAATTGAAATTCATTGTATTACCCTAATCTCAAGTTACTATTATATCTGTCGATTAATCTAAATAACGACGATATTCTCTACTAAAACGGCTACCTACAAAAATAGTGTTAAAAAACTATACCCGAAATTCGGTATTAAATCTATAGATTTTTTGTTAAAGTGTAATCAGAAAAATTGAAAACTGGTACTGAAATTTGAAAGACATTTCTTTTGGTTTCAAGCTTTTGCAAGTGTATATATGTTTTTCGGACATTTTTGTCTGAGAGCTAACAAGGGTTAACAAGCTAAAAAAATACGGGATTTGACAAGTTTAAAAGGCACAAATCGTACATTCGAGGATATTTTTTTAATAATTCTATTTATTATATTCGTAATGAATCGTTACACTTTATTTCAGATATTTAGGTGACTAAAACCATTAAGAGCGCAGACACAAGTAGGTCATTCGTTAATGGATAAATACATTATAATACGTTATATCAGCGTATATTATACACGCTATTATTATATGTCTATACGGCTATACGTTGTAATAATAATTATATATCGGAGAGTGCAAAACTATCAAAGTGTTTAATGACAAACAAATTATCGTACTATATTATGTACTACGTATAAAGCGTATTTTAATGTGTTACGAATAAATCATAATATATACGATTTATATACCTATGGGTATATATATATATGAGAATATCGACCGATAAACGATTTTTTAGGTATTTTGCATGAACTTTTATTTATTTTTTTTTTTTATAATTTTTTATTCAGCGAATACAGAGTAATTAATATTGATTTTTTTTTAACGATATTCACGAATAGGGTAAAAAGCTGAAGGGGGGGAGGGGGATGGCATATTGTTTTGACGAATTAAACGCGGTTTGGCGTAATCGTTGTAATATATAATCGGTAGCGCCTGTTTTGGCCTAATTTCGAATATTATACACGACAATATACGTGATAATAGGTCGAAGCCCTCTCGGTCCCGTCTCTTTCATGCGGTATATGACTTCGCAAGAGTCGTTCACATCGCGTCGAGCAAACACAATGGATCGACAAGATCGGCAAGTCTTCCGTCCGCCGAACAGACGACGAGACCGTAGGCATACATAATATATTATTATATATGTAGGTATACCCACATCATGTTTTCCTAACCTGGTCATATATATATATATATATATATATATATATAAGGACGAGTTCTCTCTGAAATTGGTATATACTTCGAACCGAACTCCCGACCACCTGTGACCGGGTATACGGTTGCAAAAATGAAGTAGATTTTTCTATATATATATATATATATAGGTAGATACAGGACGAGTCATCGAGTTTTTCCAATACAAACGTATATTTCACGCTGTTCTGCTACCGGTAAACATTTCAGTAACTACAAAAATATAAAAATAAATCGTATGTTCACGACATTTAGTTCGTATTTTGTAACTGTAAGGTTTGGATTTTGTGGTAGAAATTGTTAATTTCACTATTATTTGCATCTAACTTTACAATGGTTATTTGCGTCTTGAGAGAAAAGATATATCATTTTAGTTCGAAAGTTCGGTTTAATGTTCGATATTATTTCGTGATTCACTAGTAGGTACATGATATTATAACAGCTTCCCGTTGTTTCCGGTAGTTTTCTTTACGTGTAAAATCGAAAAACAGCCTCTACTAAGTGTCCAAAATCACAAATATTTAATATTTATAGTACCTAACAGATATTTGCATAGGAAAAAAATAATGGTTGAATATACGTGTAATATATTTTATTTCGATACTTTTTGGCGGGTGTCGTCGCGGGAGAAATCAGCTTATAGTGGTCGCGGTCCAATTGCCAGCGGTCTCTCCTTTCGGGCGAACAATCATGCACTGCAGTACACCCATTGTCGTGTATTATATTAGGTATAGCTGGTACCCCGTTTGGTCGATTTCCGGAGAAATTTCGCGGTGTTCATTTTGATATTATATATATTTTTGCCCGTCGTATTGTTTTTGTTCTTTATCGACAATGACTCGATCATATATCGTACAAAAGACGTCACGTCGTCGTCGAAAAACCGAGACTTAAGAAAATTTGGTCCCGAAAAACGTCGCCACTCGTCCGTATTAGACCGATTTGTGTTATTATAAAATTATTGTGCAAAGTTTGTGAACTGTCTAGGGCAGAAAATGGTATAAGATTTTTTTTATTTTTAACAAACCTTTTGACGACCGCGGAATATCACCAGTGAACGTCAAAATATCCATACATAATATGTACCTATATATGTTTCATAATAAACTGTATGCATGTCTATATATAAACTCGTACGATTAAAAAGTTTAAATAATAATAATTGGTCGCAGACCGTTGGCGAGTTGACGAATTACACATAATATATATTCTGATATTATAATATTATAGGTATATAGGTTTCAAAATTGAAACCGGTATTGAAACTTACTTGAAATGTCAAAATTTAAATACATTTAATAATATTTGAAAACCAAAAGTGGATACCGGGGCGACAACAAAAAACTGAAACGGCATGCAAAGTCAAAAATCATGAAAAATTGTTTTTGAAATTTGAATCAAAATTGAAAAATAAATTACCAGTAAAATCAAAATATTTTCAAAACCGTTAGACATTTAAATATTTAAACAATTTAGAAATTAAAACCTGGTATCTAGTCGAGGTACCTATATTTTTTCGGTCTCAATTCTGTTATAAAGATGAGATTTTGACACTACATCGTGTATGGGTGCATGATAAGTATGAAATAGAAATTTTTTTTTAACACGATGCTTTTAAATATAAAACGCCTCTATTTATATATACACGCCGTTTTAATGTTCAACAATAATATTAAACTACGTCCAACACTCAACAGGTTATTATTATTATTTTTATTATTATACCACAGTGCATCTATATAATTTGTATCTGACGTATAATCGTGGTTACTGGTTACTGGTTAGGTATATATTAGACACTGTACCGTTCTATAGAAATATAAGTGCACATTTTTGTGCACGTGTATAATGACCGCCGTTTGAATTTGTTTCGCAGTGACTGCGATTTCGTACATAATATATTCGGACACGCCGATTTTTGTTTTAATTTTTTTTTCTACTACGTTTTTTTGCATACAAATATTATTTTTGAAACGGTCAAATATTATATAGCTTATAAAGCCTCTGTCGAGTCCTGTCGTTGTTGTGGTTATTCGCATATTAAGACTGTAACAAATCAAAAAAATTAAAAAGAACTCCTATAATTTTTTTTTATTAGATTATAATTCAATTAAATAAAATATAAAAAGTTAGTTAAAATATTGATCAATAAATTACACTTTTGTTTTAGAATAATAATGTAACATATTATATACTTGCTCTTATTGTTTTTATAACGCTCTTAAAAAAGTACTTTTTTTAGTTGTTACAATCTTGAAGTTTATAGTCGATATTATAGATAAATATATATACCTAGGTATTATACAGTATGTAATAGAAAAATTGTCGATTTTATGAAAAAAGCAACGTTGTTGTCGAATACGGATATTTGGCTAAAGACTTCATGAATTAAGCATACTTTTTTTTACCGAATGCACGAATTCAGTTGCCTATTACATGCATTCGACTACACATTATTTGATACACATTTTTAGACAGCCGCAAGTGCATCCTTTGGCATTACCGACCATGATTCAATCTCTACAATCTCCATACACCGCGCACTGTTATTTTAATTACCTATACACTAAAGTACGATATGAATAACTGGTAAATAACAATAATAAGATAGTTTCCTCTATAGTTTACGTCTAAAATTTGAAACGTCATTTTCGGTTCGTATGTTAAAAACAGTTTGTTTAAAAACAAAAGTATGGACGTGATAAATTTGCTAATGACATTTAAATTTCAATATTGGTATATTGAATTTTTAAATTTTTAATTTTAAATAACGACGGAGTCGCAGTGACGATCAAATGAGACGCTGAAGCTGTTAGAATACTAACTAATGATCCTACCGTGAAAAAAAATATGCTGTATTATCATGTCCGTGAAAAGTTTGAACTAATTGGGGTAGCTGGCGTTCGACGAATACGACGGAAACGCGATCAATGTATAATGGTAATATTCGATAGCTTCTCTAGTATTATACGTGAAAAATTTCATTGCAAATTGTGAACGATGTGTGGAAAAATCACGAGAATAATGTTCGCGAGGTTTTGTTGTGACCATTTTTTTCTTTGAACGAACGGGGCCAATAGTGAATTTTGTTCACTTTCAGAGTTTACCTGATGGAGATTTTAAGTTTATTCTCCATCACAAAGAACATTTGACAAAGTTTTCATTTTTTTGACCTCTGAAGTGCAAGAAAGCTTTGGAAATGGCAAAGGAACTATTATATAATATATTTGACGTTTGGTGCCCCCCACGTCCTGCAGTTTGATAATGATTGTGAGTTATTACAGAATTAGCGTCGTTATGGCCTACAATCATACTAGTAAACGGTCGGCCGCATTACCCGTAAAGCCAAGGGTCCGAAGAAAGAGAAAATTGTACATTGAATGATTCATTAGTAGCTTGGATGCGGGACAACAAAAGGGGGACCGAGGCAGCAAACCTTCTTGCCGTAATTGTAGAGGAAAAGGATAAAAAATTTCGTATCGCTACAAAAGACGGGGTTCTCAACATATTGCTGGAGCGGAATAGTGTGGCATCTACGAATTACTGTTCCATGATAACCAAAGACGTCCGAACAGTCCGAACTAGTTCTTTTCCTTGTTTCTAAATAAGGAAAATTTTTCGTTCCTCAACAATTTTAAAATTTCTTAAAATATGTAGGGTTAAAAGAAAATTATTTACATTATAAATCAGACATACTTTTAAGTACCCATCTTGTTTTGTGCCATTTGTTTTATTTTTTGATTTAAAAAACCAGGGAAGCACTTCGCACCACGTGTAAGATATTGGTGATGGAAGTTGGTAATTTAAACGTTTTAGATTCCGAGAGTAGCGAGGATCGTATTAGTTTAACAATAATGAATGTCGGAGTAAAGATTTTTTTAATCTAGTTATTGAATCAGTAGATTCTAGTAACTAGAATCTAGTTGATTCTTTAAAAGATTATTTTTTTCGATTGTACCAGTAATTTTATCAAGTGTAACAGAAAATTATCAAAAGTATAAAAGTATAAATTGGAAAATAATCAAGTCAGAAACTTGAAATTTATATTAAATATTTACTGTAGTACTATTACATTGACATGATAAAAATTTGTATTCAAAACTAAAATAATAATAATACACTATTGTGTCCGAGGACCGATAACCAACTTCCAACATCTCTACCTGGACGATTTTTTTAACTATGATTTTTAAAACAATATCAATATCTATTTATTATATTATTTTTAATATATTATTTAATATTTTTGGGTACGTAAAGGTTTAATTGTATAGTTCAGTAATGTCTAAACTTTTGAAGAAAAACTATATACATTTTTTCACTAAATTTTAAAATTTCTTTAAATTATATTTAAAAAAACAATAAAAGGAACGAATATAAACGTTCATCTTCCTCTTAAAAATGAAGGAAATTTCAATACGTTCCTTCATACAAAAAAGAAACTTCGTTCCCGATGAGTTCTTGAAAATTTAACGAAATCGATGGAACGAATTCCTTTGAACACGTTCCTTCCAAGCACTGTCATGTAAGTAAATATACTTATACGGTTATATCTAATATTAAATATATGTATAATATGGTTTTCCCATTATGCGTCTAGTCTTTTGGTTGGTTTTACCAAGGGTGTAAAGGATGCAATAGACTAATGATAATATAAACTTCTTATAAAGTTTAATTAACGTAAACAGTTTTTTTTATGAAAGTTAGAACTAAACTATAATTAATGGGTAAACTTGTAAAAGTTAAAAGTTGAAACTAATTTTGTTTAATACTTCATCAATTAATCAAAAGTTAAAATTGGTTTTATTTATACTATATTGTCTATTACATAATATAGCCTATATTTGAACATCAAACAATTTCATTTGTTCATGTATAATAACAAATATTATTGAATCCGGACAAAAAAGTATTTCTAAAACATGATAGGTATAAAATTCTGAACCGTTATACCTCTGTAAATTATCCAATTTGTTTAAATAATTATTTAAGATTCTGAGTGGAATGAGGAGATTCTTTAATGTTAATTTTTTTTCTGATAACAGCTATTTTCGACCAGATGACTCCGATGATCACATGCATCCGTTTTCCTGTGCGAATGAAAAAAACGGGTTATTTCCTTGTATTTTTATTGCTAATTTGTTTAAAATATTTTGTATTTTCACGAGGAAACACTGTACAAAACATGTAAAGAACAGTACGTAGGTAAGTAATAACTAATTCATTATATCGTATGAAATATATTCATTCGAATTGAGTACAGATGGTGGATTTAAGAGTAAATGACTTTTTGGTGAGATGAAGGGAAATTAGTTACGAAAATTGTTCCACAAATTATTGATTTAACAATTAAATTATATCATGTTTATTTTATTAGTATATATAAAACATATACATGCGTATATATATATATATGAGGTGTATAGTGAATATAGAGTTATATATAGCTCTATAATATAATATATGACATTTTATTCAATATATAAAAATGTTCATATATATATATATTCAAACTAAATTCTTCGCTTATGTAGCATTTAAATTAAAGACCCCAATTAGATCTTCTATTGGAGATATCATACATATTGATACCCTTTCATCGCGCCGGATACTAGCTGACCAACATTTCTTCTCTTTTCATTTTTCTTTCCAACTCTATCGACGCTCCAGAACTTCTGCCTAATATACATTTTAGAGTTCCCTCTTACACTACCCGAAATCCCTCTTTGTTTTCTATACCCACTCTTAACATTTCTTATGAACACAATCATTCTTTGCACCGGATACTTCGTGTCTCTAATATTAATTTTTCATTATAAAACTGCAAATATTTTTTCTCCCACATTCATTTCATTCCATACCCGACTTCATTGTAACTTCGTTGTCATATATATATATTGTTATTATTATTATTATTGTTTTTTTTTAGTTCACTTACATTCATATTGTACTAATTTATCTGCAACCTCTTGTATACGGCCTTCTTGGCGTTTAATTGAAAATGAATAAACAAATAAATATATATATATGTTTTTTTGGGGCAGGGGGAATTTCCCTTACTCTCTCCTTCTGGGATCTGTCCCCGAACGTGTACGTATATTGTTTTGTAACATTTTAACGTTTTTTCCCACCTTAAACTGCTAAGATTAACAATATATAATAATCAACTCAGTAATATTTTAACCGCGTGATTTGTTAAAAAAATTTACTGTAGTGTATCAATAATAATGGTTGTCTATAAGCGTAGTTAAGAGCCAATGAACTTAACTCGAACTCATTGTAACACTTTATATGTAGGTACCCAAAATGTTTACGTTCTGTGTTCACGTGGTGCTCAGAGGACAACGAGGTCGGACAACTTAATGGCGTCATAATGTGCTGAACGTGGTTAAAATATACGACGGCGACATACGGTTGTTGTATATTATAATTACACAGCCGCGAAACCCCAAAGAGGTCTCAAACATCTCTGTGTATCTGCATACACGGTTGGGCGATGGCGCCAATTTCGCAATTTCGCGCATACCGTTGTATACCGCAATGATGATACTATATTATATATGTCCCCTTTGGCCGGCGCACAAGTACGTGTCCGAAAGGGATTTCGGAAAACGGGGAAACAACGAACAAACTTGGCATCCGATCAGAATCTCGACCTTGGCGGTAGCGGACTCCGCTCGACGCGTACATACATAACATTATATCGTACAGTGCGTCGATCGTGTAAATCGCCTCGGAAACCGCGTGCTTTCGGGCCCAGTAGTAAATGGATTTCCGCCATCCACCGCGTCTTTGGACTATAATAGTACAATCATCATATCGTACGATAATATATAATCAGTAATAAGTAGGTAATAGGTATGCACTCACGACCATCACTGTGGTGGCCGGCGAATACGCTACCATTTACGGCACGGCCAATGTCAAGGGTTCCGTATAGTAGCAATAATACATATTTTAGTATACACGGCAGCAGTAATCTCGTATATAGTAGTATAGGCAATTATTCATATATTTTTGTCGACTTTTTTTTTTTTCAAACTTTTATATTGTATTTTTCATCGTTATTATTGTTATCGTATTTTATTTTATTTATTTTTTTTTTCTGCCATTTTCATCGATTCACCGACCGTCCAAGGGTAACAATGGTACGCGCGCGCGCGCTGATACAATATTTTACTACGACCAAGGATGATGGGCAATTTTGTATAATATATGGTTTATACACCGCATGTCTGTACGCATGGTATTATTATTACGCTGTAGTTCCCGTAGTGATTATTCATTAATTTAATAATTATAAGAGGACGGCCTATATTATACACGCGTTTTAACGGCATTAAAACACATTATCGTTTTCTAGGCGCAACCCTATATTCTTTCCTTATAGTTATATCGTGGTTTAAAAACAAAACACGATAGATGATAATGTTTAGGTACTATGGACGGACATAGGATCTGTTTTTAGTTAAAATTTTACGTCTCAAATTTGTGAACTCGACGTTTTTTAATCACAAATTTTAGATGTTTAAATATTGTAGATACTTATTGAACGAAAATTCGATACTTTTAAGCTTTCGTATTTTATTTAGTACATAGTTATTTATCTTTTATAATATTTTTTAATCAAACCGTTAACGAAAATCCACAAGTACCTAGTTTTTGAAAAATGTCGGGATTACACAACAATAAAAGTGATACGGATATGAGACTATTTTTAGAATACTTTTAAAATGTACTTGAACGTTTTTGAATTGTTAAATTTTCATTATTCTAAACACTTTTTAAAAGTTTCTTACACAAAACCCCTTAAAAATGAATTGTGTAGCGGCCTCTTAACAAATGGGCAGAGCTCAAAAGTAAGTGCTGTACACAACAATGAGAAAAAAACAATAATAATAATAATAATAATAATAATACAATATGAAATACAATAGAATACCACCAAGACTAGACATTTACAAAAAACATAAGTTATAAGTCATACAAATAGTTAATAAGGATAGCATCCTCATTTGCTAAATGTATCATTCGGTCCATAGAGGATGGTTTCGACCGTAATTAGTTGAATGGAAAGGAACAATAAAAGAAACTTGAAACCGTGTGGAATATGAGAGGACTTTTAAATTTAACTAGAAAGGAAGAACTGGAGCAATTATTAACCATTTTTTGCAGAAATGTATAGTTCGTATTAACCCTCCTATCCTGTATATTTAATAATAGTGTACCATAATATATGGTGAATTTATAAATGGGTATAGGTACTATTTGTATTATTTATAGGTACCAACTAAAAATATATCATTTAAACTCTAAAATAAAATTATGTTTTTCATAATAAAAATAGTAATGTAATGATCAATAGGGTTTTTAACACCACCACTTCTGAAAAAAAAAGAGTAACGGCTCGCCAAACCCAGAGGCTTCCAAGATAGTAGAGAAGCATGGTTTACACGATCAAAAGCTTTGGTGAAGTCGAGATAAATTTCATCTACTTGGGACCTTTTTTCTACAGCAGAGTACACAAAATTAGTAAATAGTAACAAGTTCGTTACGACTGACCTACATGGCCGGAAACCATGCTGCTCCTGGATCAGTATTTGGATGACAGAGGGTTAAATTTGATAGACAACAAGGGATTCGAATAATTTGGCAAGGTGACTCAGGATAGAGATTGGTCTGTAATTCTTGACGTCATCCTTATCCTCCGATTTAAATATGGGTGTTACTGAGCTTGACTTCCAAATTGAGGGAAAAACTCTTTCATCAAGAGGTTATATAGTTACAACCGAAAAAAATACTGTGATAGAACCTATCATTTTTATATTATTCAAACACTGAAGTCATATAATATAATATTACACGAAATTTATTATAAATCAACGTGTAGAAGGTTTGAGTTAAATTTAAATATTGTATGATTTATATGTATATATATGAATATTATTTTTGAATTGACAATATAAAATAACGTGCGCACATGTGCAATCAACGTATACAGACCATCTTAAAACTACTTTATCCCCCCCCCAAACGAGGGAGAGTAGAATAAAAATAGAGCTAACGCATCTTAAAACGTTTATACCAAATATACCTATATGATTAGGACGAATAATAATGCGAGTCTTTTTTCATGACGTGTACAATTAATCAAATGTAATTATAAAAGGGGGCTCTGTTAATGGAGAAACGAGAAAACACTAAAAACAATTAAGACTTAGCATCGCCCACGCACCAATGTGATGCATTTTTAATAATAACTTTCCGCCACTGCAGTGTGTAATATTATATCGGGTGTGCCTTTGTCATATAGACCTATGACAATATTAAATATTATAGTATAGACTTCGGATATGCTCGGGAAAATAAACATAAGTATACCCGGTAACTATTTGGGAATAAACAATCCACCATCGACGCTTCGAATAAAGATGTACCAATTGAGACGGATTTAAAAATTAAAGACATTTTTTTACACTGTGAAGTCCTCAGAGTGGTAATGTCGTGAGGTTTAGCCTATATAACAATAAGGCCCGCGATCACAGAAAAATCAGATGACTTGGGCTTTTCTGTTTTTTTACGTTTATAACATTTCCACGTGACTGAGTCGAATTTTGTATTTAATTTCGACTTTGAAATATTTTTTTTATTTCTAAGGACCTAGAATAATTTTTGTAGATTTTTTTTTTGGTACTTAAATATTTTGTGAACAATATATATTTTAATTTTATGTGTGAAAATGGAATTTTTGTGTACTTATATTTAATCTAAATAAATGAAATTAGATTATTTTTGTGGGGTAGTCATAAAATATTTTATACGTTACGTTTTAAATATATTTACAATATATTTGCAGTATTTAAATATTTGGAGTCTAAATACTTTAAAAATATTTTATTATAAATGGCTGCATACAATATCTTACACATAATACTTTCAAAATGATATGCTAATGTTTTAAATAAAATATTTCCAGAAATATCTTCTTCATACATTGTGAAAATATTAATGTCTCCAATATATGTGGGAAATCATACACACTACACAGTTAAATAGTATTATACGAGTACAATTTTTGTCATCGACGATGACGTGCTTGCTGCAAAGAAATGGCATGCGAATAGATTCTTTCTTTTTGTCGGCAATTTTTCATTTTTCATACAATTGAAAAACAGTAGTTACACGACCAGATCCACGCATACCATACACTATATACATTATACATATAACTTGCGTGCTGTGTTGTACGGACCGGAAAAACGAAATCACGGAACGCCTCCGACCGTAAAAGTATTTCTAATTTTCTTTATTAGATATTTTCCTTTAAGCTTTTTTCCCAACCTTATATTGTATATATAATAATAGCTGTAGTATAGGTACCTATGCTTTTCCGGACTAAATAGTGGTGTAGTCGATGACAAATTTTACGAAAATACGACAGAATGTCAAGCAAAAAAAACCGTGGGATATTCTGTGTGACTGTATATTGAACTCGGTAAAACAATGCCAAAATCATCGTACGTTATCATAAATCACATAATGATATCGGTGAATTTCAAATCAAATATCCAATTTCCAAACATTGCCGCTAAACGAAATGAAAACCAAAGAAGAAAAATTTTAATTTAATACGAACTATTGTAAATATGAACCAAATGTTATACGGATGATAATATATACGGAAACATTACTACTAAAAGTTTAGATTTTAAAACGTGTGAATTTTAAGGCTATGTTAATTGTATAAATAATTTGATTATTCAAATATTTGTTTTCGCCTAAAAATGTCCAACATAATTCAAAAATTGTTTCTGCATATACATTTTCACTTGGCATTTAGTTAAGCTCGATGGGGTAAATATTGGATTAGACCAGTGGTCTCAAACATGTGGTCCAAAAAAAAAATAAAAATGTATTTCATACAAAAATGTTGAAAACTTAATGAGTTATTAAATTAATATGAGTAAAAATATAAAATAAATAAAAATATAAAAAAGTCTACAAAAAGGTTTTGCCCGCGAACCTTTGACGTATAAATATATGGATCGTTAATAATTTTAGTTTTAGACCACTATGTGTATAGACAGTTCTATAGAAATTAAATAGATACAAAATTATTGTATCAAAACTTCATACAAATGGTTTATTCATTTTAAAGTTCCAGTCTTCAATTATAATTATTTTTAAAGTGAATTTTATAGTACGTTTCTCGTAATTTACTGATGTTGAAACTCGTAGCATTAATCTCGAATATGACTTTTTACACGATGTGTAATTATAAAATAATACTTTGAAATACGTTCAATCATTGTAACTACTATGAGATTTATCGTTAATTTACGACAGTAAGAGTCGACAAATTAATCCAAAAGCATTAAAAGATTAAAAGATTAAAATATAGATAAATCACATAGAATCGTATTTGTTATTAATTATAATTAAAAGTTCGTTAATTAGCCAATAGCTCCTATAGCGTACAGATACGGGTATTATATAAATTATTTATATATTTTTAACGCCAGTCTTGTCATTTTGTTATTATACGTCTGTAATTGGATTATTGAAATATAATAATTAGAAATCCGTATCAAACATCATTGGTCATCATGGCAGTAACTGTATACGGTATCGTGATATCTACGATATTTTTAAATCGATATAAATGATAAATTAAAAAATGATACCTATTTTTTTATAAATACGTAAAGAATAAAAAAATAAAATTTTTTTTTAATGAGATCAGTATTATTATTTATACCTATTTAAAATGCATATAAACATTTTTAATGAGTGGATTTTCATTTTTCTTGAATTTTTATAAAAGTTGCCTTTATAGAACCCATAGTAGAACCCTCTTAAAAATGGCCACATTAAATCGTCATTGACATTTTATAAATTATCTATAAAAATATTAGGTGATAATTCAATAGAACATTTTGAATTACCTTTAATAATGTCTTAATAAAATGTTTGCTTATTGATAAAAAATAAAATATATTTCAATTTATTATACAGAGTAGGTACATACAACCAAATATTTTTTTTCGAAATACATTAGTAAATGTCTCCAATATAAGTCCATAAATTGTCTTATCAAATATCCAAAAAAGTAAAATCCTTTCTAAAAGAACAAAAAATAATATGTGTACTTACATTTTTTCCGTATGAATCGAATTTCGTACTTGAGAAGCAATATGTTTTATAAACAGAATTCTGCAAAAAAAAAAAGGTCATTTTTGTAAATTTGACAATAAATACAATACAATAATTGTTCATTTGTTGTATTGTTCTGCCTTCATTCATACACAATTATAATTTATTATACTTAGGAATGTAGTAAAATTAATCTCTAATTAAAGAATTTTATTATATGTATAAAATATTATTATACATTATAAAAAAAAAATTAAACAAAATAATATTAATGATTATACTATAGAACTAAATTAATTTTCCTCAGCTTTTTAGCTATATCATTTATTACTTCTTTCGGGGTGATTAGTATATCCCCATAAATGTCTATTGTCTAATAATGTCATACCATTAGAAGTAGAACTTTTTCTTTTATTATTTTGTGTATTTTTTTTAGAAAAAATAATGGTTAGTTTTAATTTTTCGCTTGGACATTATTGTAAACGTAAACAAATATTGTGTAATGCACTAAGATCTAAATATGTCATAAAAAAAAATACGATGCGTTTATTAAATTCTAAATGTACCTACATAGAACATCATATATAGAACAATGCTTATGTAATTTGTTATCAGTGTATTAACTGGTATACCAAATGGAGTGGTTATAACCACTGAGATAGATAAATATGGTTATTGATGAGCTAAATTTTTTCTCATCTTATCAATCAATAATATATATATAATTATATCTTAACGACATCTTTTTCTTGAAAGATAATTATTTTTTCAAGTATTTTATTTATGTGGAAATCCATAGAAAAAAAACTCGTGATATGACATCTTCATTACCGCCGTAATTACAGATTTTACTAAAAAAAAAAAAAAAAAACAAATAGAATAATAAAGCGTTTTGCAGCAGTAATACTTTCCATGCCGCCGAAATACGGATCAGTGAGTAATCTATAGTATAATATAACATTATAAACTAATGGTAAGAGTTTAATGATGTTTAATTTAAACCACGGTATATTATAGTATAGTATAATATACCGTGATTTAAACTGAAGAAATAAAAAAAAAAATTCACATTTAAACCGTATAATACGATACACGCAGATTCAACGAGTGGGGAGGGGGGGAGGGGGAGGGACCCTGGGACCCATAATGGTGTATCCCACTGTACGGACTTAATACTATAATGTTATCGGGGAAGAACGAATATGAGGTTTAAAAAAATATGATTTTTTTTTTTTTTTCGCCAAACAAAATAATTAGCCGGTTCGTACTTCGTTCAAACACTACGCAACATCGAGCGTATCGACTAGGTATACAATTATTACAATATATTATAACACCTATAGAATATGCGTCGATTAGTGCACGACGTCCTGCGCGCACAAGCCTTTTCGCGATCCCCGCGGGGGACATAATATTAAATCTGAAATTGCATTATACAGGTACACTGCACAAGCCACACGAAATATATAAATTACACGTATCCGATATCATATGCATATTATATTATTATTATTATTATTATTATTATTGTTTCACGTCAACCCATTGTTTTGTTAATCAATTTTTTCTTTCTTTCGTTCGTCCATTACGCGCGCGCACACACACACACACACACACACGTGTTATGTATTTAATGTATTATGTGTATTATATATATATATATATATATTGTCTTCGTACGCAGTAACACCAAGTACACAAACATACTCATATATACGCACATATCGGAGACAGTTTTTTTTAATTTTATTTTTTTATCGACTTGGTGATAAATCGTCGTATCGGTCGTGTTCATATCGTACGTGAGACATGAGCACTTTATATACCTATTCGTTTTAGACTTGTCATCGGGTAAAGGGAACGATATATTATGGAGACGTTATTTAGGTTTATGGTGAGTATATACACGTCATATACAGGACGATTTACCAACCACGCTCAACTCGGTTTTAACCCTTAAAAGGACGTTGATGTAAACAAATTTTCAATGAAAAACTCGCATAAGCATTTATCATTTTTATCAACTTACAATGAAACCTTAGAAATACGAAGTGAAAAACGAATTTTATATATATATATAGATTATTATAGATAACTACGTCAGTATCTGCAGTTCTTTGATATTTTCAAAATTCAAGAATAAAAAATAATACTGTCGCCGCAGACTGCGTACAAATTATTTCCTAGACGCATTTGGGACGTTTATCAATTAGATTATTTCTATTGGAATATCCTTAAAATAGCTTATGTAGGATAATTTAAGAACGGGTGCTCTAACAGATCATATATTAAAGTCCTATAGTAAACCATATGTCATTTTTAAAGGATTATGCTAATTTATGAATGAAATGTAGTTTCATGTACGACTCAAAATAATATAATTCGGTTACTTTTTTTAGTGATTGGATTTTATAAATAAACAAATACAATTTTAATTCATCCATAAACTTACATTGGATTAGATTGGATTCTACGTCAATCAGAGCATATTTTTCATATTTAAAATAATTATTTATAAAGTAATTAGAATCCGTCAATTTTTAAAGTTTTTAAACAGATTTGTCTCTCAAGAAACGGTAAAATGTTACAAAATGATGTAAAATAAATAATTCATATTTTTAAAAGTCCATAACTGTTTTAAAATTTAAATGAAAGCACTGTAAATGCCCAAAAGTATTGGGAGGGTTTGCAAAATCGATAAAGTTTGCAAGAGCCTTATAATTATACACGTCATATTCAATTTTTTCTTTTATTTTAAAGTAAACACCTAAAAGATTAGAGGTTATTATCCAATATTTGATTTTTGATGTTACTAATTTTGAAAGTACATAATATTGTTTTTAAAACTTTTATCAAGTTAGAATCCCTTTTTTATTTCCCTGTGGATTAATGGGATTTATCGGAAAATGTGTGTACATCGTAGTCATCATTCGAACGAATAGTATTCCAATATACCAAGGACAAGTATTTCCTTAATTTTACTCTTATAAAATAATATAATAACGAATTGTCTGTTCGCTATAAATACACATGTTGATTTTTATTATATTGAAATTTTTATTTACATTTGCAATAAATATGAAAAAGTAGTCGTTTTCGATGAATGTAAATTCTTCATAGTATACTGCAATATATATATAGAATAACTAAGGGACAGTATTGACTTTAGTACATAAACATTTTCGAAAAAATCACAATCCCAAGGGAAAAACAATTATTGGTTTTTACTTACTTAAAAAAATATGTTTGTATATGGGCCCCACAAGACACAAATTAAATGACGTAAAAAGTCAATGTAGGTAATGGAAATTATATATTATATACTTATGCTAAAACATTCGAAAACAAATATATGCACAATTAAATGTTAAGACCTGTCCTGTCACCCTGTCACGGTACGCGTGTAATATATACATAGTTTACCGTTTGGCTGCGTTTTGATTTACATTCACACGAGTTAATTTCGCTAATAATTGCGGAATGTACAATTAATTCGTTTCTCCTCGCGCCGTTTTACAGCACGGCGACGTCGACTCGTTCGGACGGAAAACGGACACTAATGATCGAATTTTGTAACGTTACACATAGGCGTGCATCGTACATAGTACATAATATAATATAATATAATATAATATAATATATATATATATATATATATATATATATAATAATAAGTAATATTTGAGAATAAATTACACGAACGTCGTAAACGGGGGTTTTTTTTTTTATTGATCCTAAATAAAGCTGCTGATTTGGGGTCGGATGTGAAACTTTGTCATAAAATATATTCTATAATAATAATCATTACCGGACGATATGTTTACAGATGTATTCAATTTTATGAAATATATATTTAATATATTGTGCGCATCTATATAGTTTCAGTGTGTACATAACGTTCGCGTACAGTTTTCCAACGCACGCACTGCAAGTTTTCATAAGATCCATTTAAAATTACGTATACAATAATATACTCGTATAATCGTATATAATAATATATATAATATGTACACGGTTTGAGTATAACGGAGATTGTTGTTTGAGTCGTATGATTTAACGCGTAAAGACCACATATTATACACAAACGAATCGGTACAATAATAATTATTATTGTTGTAAAGACCAGAGACATTATTAAAATCCGTTTTTTACCATTGTGATGTAGTAAAATCACCTCGGACAGGCGTTCGCGACTATGTCATTTATTGATATATATATATATATACTCGTATACTCATATACAAATTTTGACTTTGCTCTGCCAACTTCACGAACATCGTGATACCTACTCGACTCGTTTTTATTTCCGAAATTTCAGTTCGACAACTGTATCCGGGTTTAAACCTGACTTATGACCTAAACCGAAAATAATTTAACGACGATGGTAATATTGGTAACATTTAAACAGGACAATGCGATCGCGTCGGACTTAATACACGCAGGCAGGTATACACTGCAGTCCTATTATCTAGAATTCGCTATTTATTTATACTATTTATCGTCGTTTATTTAGCGTATTTTGAAAAAACTTTCTTGCAATTATATTTGAATATAAAAAAAAAAAAAACCTATTGCAGTATTTTATGTGTATATATATATATGTAGGACATACCTCTAAAAATCGTAACTACGACTATAGTAAATATTTTATCATTATAGGTACATTTAAACAGGTTTCGAAATGTAACGTGCGAATGATGAATGGACGAACGAGTGCTGCTGTTAAAAAGGTGTCGAGGATTAAAACCGAAAATTCGACACGGTCGATATACGCAAGATGTTGTTGTGCTTTAAAAGTCCGTTACGCAAACGTAAATAAATGATTATCATTATTAAACGATTACCGTGATAATAATGTATGTAGGTAGGTTCCAACAATTTAAACACGTGCACGTGTGTTCGTGTGATTTTTTTTCAAGAGGTTTCCTGACACGTTTCGAAGTCTTATTTCGATTTTTCTTAAGTAAACAATATAGCTGTATTTTATATTTTGGTCATCTCGAACAAGAGTCATGTATTCAAAAATTATTAACTATTGAATCCATTTATCAAAAAAATATCTTTGATATTTAACTCAAAACACGTTGTTGTATCAAAAAATCGAAATATATAGCTATTGGAAGTAGTAGTAATAGTAGTTATATAGTATATGGTGACCATACGTCCCGTTTAAAATGGGATTGTTCCATTTTTGAGCATCACGTCTCACTGTCCTTATAAACTTTACGCATTTTGTCCCGCTTTTGAAGTAGCGTCTCTATTTATTTTATAACTTTTGAATTGTGAGACCTTTGATTTTTCTTTTTTGTTTATTTTGTAGTTTGAAAAGAACCGATTTTTTTTAATTCTGGGGAAATTTTATGAATAATTTTTTTGTCGTTTTCGAAAGATTTTATTTTTATCCAATTTTTAAATATGCTCACTCTACTATAGTATCCGAAAATCAACAATGTGAGGTTACTCTGTAATGAAAAAAAAAAACAACAGCTATATGTACCTACTAGTAACTACGGATTGACGGACAAACTGATGGTCGGACACAATGAGGATATTAAATGGGCGTTTTAAACCTATGTTCTGAAATCAAAAAGGTAAAAGTAAAGTAAAGATTGAATATATTGCATACATTAGAAAATAAAATTAAGAGTTAGAAATACTGAAAAAAATGAAAAAAAAAAAAGAAACTAATTGAAATATATAACATTGAATAGGACTTGCGGAAAATAAAAAAGGCGAAAGTTTCGCGGTAATATACGTACATCTAATTATAACCATAATTAATTGCTAATTGTATACCTATATAGCAGGTTTTAACACTGATTCGCGGTATAGACATTTTTTAACGTTTTTCACTTTCAATTTTGTATGCAGTGGTCAATGCAGCGTCGGTACCCTACGACGGTACCTATCCTTCTATATAGTACCTATGTATGTTTGGTTTTCGTATAGGTACACGCAAGAATAGGGACCGTGGTATAAAGGTTATCCGGGTAAACGGATCGGAGGAAAATCGATTTTCGTTATATTTCGCTCGTTTCGTATCGTTCGGTCGATTTATGTAATCGATCGATATTGGACGGGTGATGTGCGTGCACTTATCGAAAGCCTCGCAAGTTTCCCGTGTTAAGTATACAATAATATAATTTGATTATACAAACGTATAATAATAATGCGATGTGTAGGTCCTAATTTCCCAGCAACAGCTGCAGCACAAATGAGTGCAATAATAATAATTATATCGTATTTTTCAGCGTATGTCGTACGTATCATGTATAGGTATATATATATATAGCCATATATGTCCGTAGACATCGCGTTAAAGTCGTTTTCAGCACGCGTTATTAACCCGATGTCGTCGTTAAATCGATAGCCGCGTTAAAAACTGGTCGTGTAGACTTTCACGAACGTCCGAATAATGATAATATAATAATCATAAAGAAAGAAAAAAAATCGGCCGACGTCTCGGATGGGCAGTATACGATGTAAATGAAATACTTATAAAACGAACGGGTAGAGGTTACAGGTACGAGCTACCTAACAGTAGTTATATTATTATTATTATTATTATTATTATTATTACACCCAATAATAACTAATGCGACGTGCGTGCCGAGTGCACGGGAAAAAGGTATATAATCATTTTATATTATATTATTATATTATACGTAAGTACACACGACTTTCTCCGAGCGACTTAAAGGTCATCTCCGCATTTTAATATAATATAAAACTGCACTGCAAAAATATTCGCTTTCGTTTGTTGTACACACACACACACACACACACACATATATATATATATATAATATATATATATATACTATATAAATACAACGAGAAACGTATCAATTAAATTTTTTCACTCGAGACAAATTTAATTGGAACGGTCCTTCCCGCAGAAGTTTTATAATGGGTACACGCGTATCAGTCCTTTAATAATACTATTTAAGCTAACGTATATGAAATAGGTTGTATAATACATTTTTCAAAAATGTCAATGACATAATTTAAGGATTTTCGGTATAGCACGTTTTTAGAGGGATACATTTTATCATTTCAGTTCCTATGTCATTATGGGGGGAGAGGGGGTTATTAATAAGCAAAAAAAAAAAAATAAATAAATAAATAATACGGTTATCAACTTTTATTTTAACCTGTCGAAAATCTCAAATTTTACGAATAATTGCCGACTGTACTTAATTTTTGGCGAATTATTTCCCGAGCAGGTGTTTTACACCCCCTCCCCTAATCAACCACTAGAAAAACCATGTCTCCGAGTTAGAAAAATTGACTATATGCATATACGACGAGCACGAAATTGTCTATATATATATATATTACATTATATATATTCGGTATATTATACTTAATACCGAGACGCGGGTTATGGACTATGGTTTTTCGTAACCGATTCGAATTAAATATAAAAAAAAAAAAATTGATGGATTTATATCGTGTAAGGTAAAAAAAATATTTTTGAATAAAAAATAGTCGGTACACGATTTTATACGTATATTATATCGACAAGAGTTGTACAATACAACAGACTCGTTCGGGAGATTTATAAATTAAAACGTCATATAATGAGCAATTGTACCGGTGATATTGTATCATATATAACAGATCGTGTCAATTTAAGCTCACGACTCTCCCGAGGAATCGTTTTCGTCATTTAATATATAATATTATAATATATATATATATATATATATAATATATAAGTACGTTATTACGTTATATATTATATTATTATATAGTGTAGTTTGTGTAACCTGATTACATACATACAATTATATTCAGACATTTTTAATGAATAAAAAAATGGATATAGTGTACAATATGAAATAATTTAATGCCATTAGAAAAATATTATACACAGGGATTTTCGAACATTAGAATGTATAGTTAAAATTATTCTAGATATTCAACATCTAAAAAAATAGTTATTTTAATTAATTTGAAAATAAAATGTTTATTTTTACTTAAATTTGATTGTTTGGTATGTCCTGAGTTACATCATCATCCTGCAACATGGCGGGGACGCCTGGCCATGTCAGAAGGTATATAGTCAGTCTATTCGCACCGACTGAAATTTGAAATTTTTAAAATATTTAGGTATATGTTTTTTTTTATTAATTTATTTTTTTATTAAATATGTAAATAATATGAATTGTTTAGTCATATCGTATAATGGTGGATTTTATTGGCATTTTAATATTTATGGACTATTTAAATATGGGGAAAATGTTTTAATTAATTTTCTGATAATACATTTTTTTTATAAATTTTAATTTTATCATGTGTGATAATACACAATATTTGTGAGACGGGTGTAATTTGGAACTGTGCCGTAAGTTAATCCTCAAGTGGAAACTATTATAAATATATCAACCGATGAAAGTGACATCGGGTGCCGGGTTATGTGTGCGGACGATAGTGAAATCGGAGTGGATGTTCGACGAGACAAAAGATGTATCCGACTAAAACGATATTTTCCGATAAAGTGTGGGTTTATTGTGCGTACAACTGTCAAGTTGACAACATTAAATATGTGTCAGCGAGGACGGGAAATTGCTGCTATAAGCGTGGTATTGTTCTGGTCGTGACGGGCGTGTGTAGGCCACGGAAAAGATTCCCCCGGACTTACTTTCTAATGTTTTTTTTTTTTCTTTAAAAAATCATAATAAATAATAGACGAAAAATTGGAGACGATTTTCTCAAATTACCATCATTGATATAATATAATGATAATATAAAGGGTCATAGTAATTTGGTGAATCGCCGCAGTCCATGTGATAATATCCTGGAGTTTCAACAGCAATTCGAAAAAAGTACTAATACAGTATAAAGTACTGCTTATATAGTGTTTTTTTTTTTTTTTTTTAGGAGAACGCTTTTAAAATACTAAAAACAATAAGCAAGTATAATATGTTATTCTAAATTATATTGATCAATAATTGAATTTATGTTTAGTGTACAGTTATCGAATATTGAAGTAAAAGACGAATTTTAATGCAGTTTATCCTGCTTATTTTTTATTTTTTGTGGGGGAGAGATATATTTAAATACACACACACATATATATATATATATATAACTCTATATATTTAACACGTAATTATTATTATTATTTATTTATTGTGCAGAAGATTACTGGGAGCCACTGAGAACTCGTGTGGAGACCCCATGGATTACGACACTGAATATCCCATCACTATAGATCTGTACACATTTAACTTTTAAATATCACCCCTATTTGCTTCCCTTATAATAACCATCACGTTCACGCCTAGTTTTATATGTACAAAACGCATTTTGATAAAACGTGATTAGAGTAAAATATCAAAATAAAATCGTCTCATTCCAGTATCGAAAAAAACTCCGAAATATTTTGAAAGACAATATTAATTATGGCCGAGAAGTGTACTGGCATGTGGCATGAATATAAACGGTAATAATATATTATTCGATACAATATAATCATCCTATAAGTACATATTTGCGAAAGTACAAACACATCTCAGACACTGGTAGTGCTACTTAAAACTATTTCATTGCCCGTTGTCGAGAAGTGTGCGCAGTCATATGTACATTTCTATGTAACCGTTGCCCATGGCGATAAATGCTTTCTCGATCACGACGAATGGCTGTCAGTTATTATTCTAATTAAGTTTTGACATTGAAACGTATTGATCGATCAACCACGTGCATAATACAATCATTTAAAAACGGCGTAACCGCTGTTCGAAATATTAATAAATCAAACCAACAAACGCGCATTCCATATCGGAGAGGACAAATTGAAAACGCTTTTATTTTAATTTGGAAAAACGTTCAAATTCGCGTACTACCATTGAAATTGAATAATATCAATATTACGTGTTTGATAGTGATTTAGTAGGTTTATACCTAATATTTAAACATCATTTTAGGGATGGTTTTAAAGGTTCGTTTTTTGAAAATATATTATAAACATGGAGATAAGTTAATTTTTTTATGGTCGAATATGCTTTTTAATCAAACACTATATTTATTTGAGAACAATTAAAAGTTTTGAGAAATTGTATTATATTTCTGAGTCGTGGGGATTTATTCGCGAGAGCGGTGTGCATCTCTGATACAAATGTTTTCTCGAATGTGGTTATAATGCAGTTTCTAAACTTAACTTTATATTACTATCAAGTGTCAGAAAAGGAGTGTTACCTTAAAATATAGTTTAACAGAATAATAAATACAATTTTCATGATTTAGTGGTTACCTATTTTTGAATGCAATATATCCACCTGCAAGAGTATCTAGTGCGATAAGCCAAGTTCTTTCACCCCTATTGACTACGCAACGAGCAAAATGCAAAATTTTCATTTATTTTTTTTAATATAAGTACACTAAACTCCGCTCAGAACTGTTTTTTGAATGCAGTGATTTATCTTTGCTTTCAAAATTAAAATAACAATAATAATACACGTTATCCCGTAAAATGACCAATGGACCAGCTTCCACCGTATCTGCAGTACACCGGACGGATTTTCATTTTTTTTTTTTTTTTTATCTATTTCGATTATTTATATTATATTCGTATTTATCGGCTGGGTGTTTACGATTTCATTTTTAGTTGAAAATTCTTGCGGTGTTAGTGTTTTTTTTTTATTGTATATTTAAAAAATCAAAAAAAAAATCTGTAATTCATCACGTTCATATTATTTTATGGGTATATACATGCAGTGGTATAATCTCCCCCGTAACCACTTCTACATTAAACGGTGCTTGGTTAAAACTCGGTACAACTTTAGAACTGAAAAAAAATATGCTGAATACATTAATTTCACTCGACTTGACGGCGGCGTGTTATCCGCGAACCGTTATCGGATATTTAAAAAACGTGAAACGCTTTTTTCCCACTATACCCGCGCAAGAGCCGAACAGCACATATTATTATATACCGTATTTGAGTACAACACACACGTATTAAAATATATAGAAGGACGACGACGACGACGACGACGACCGTTCAACCGACGCAATAATATATACACACAAATCCCATTCGATATCATTCATCAGTGGATTTATGCGCACATTTTATGAATATTGTAATATTATCCGTCCGTTCGGCGTGGGCTTGGGGCTTTTGTACGCAATGTAAATTCGTATATATAAACATGATGTGTGCACATATATCGGCCAATGTAAACAATACACATTTTATAGTCCATCTATGCGTGTATAAATTTATCTTTTTTTAAATATATATATATTATTTTAATAGCGAAAAAACCGAAAATCGAAAACAAAAAACCGTATAACCTCCGGGTGATCGCTGCACGTTGGATATAGGTATATACCGTCTGTGTGTAAGAAAATGTTTTAATTTATATATACGAGCACATATATATATACGTTACGACGCCTTGGAAATAAAATATAAAAAAAATAATTATATACACAAAACACAACGCGTGATAACTTTTAAACATTACTTCGGGCGTCGCGCAGTTTAGGATCGGACATAAAATCGTATTTAAACGCCTCAAAGCTATAACCGTACCAAACTTATAGTATAAATCCAAAAACGTTTATATATGTACTCCTCGTACTACATATGGATGAGTGTATTGTACACGGTACCTGCGTGCGCCGTTTCGGTATAATATATACGTACGTTTTTATCGCTTCCTTCGTCCTATATTATATTATATATATATATATATAATATACATGTCATTTGAATACGATTTAAAAAAAAACGTTCACGGTTGATTACTATATATATATATTATATACATCCAAAGTGGGAAAAAACGGCTTTTAACATAAAAACTTGAAAAAAAAAAAACAATATAATTCTATGATAGTGTTTAACAGTCTAATTTCTGTACAGAATAAATGTTAAAAATGGACGTATCGTACTTAAATTTAAGTCGAGCCGATTCAAGACGGCGAATCAATAACAAACTGATTGAAAATTGTTTATAGTATTACTATATCTATCGTATTTATTTTAAGTTAATATCGAGTTGATTCGGTTTTTTAACAATTCATATTATTCTAATTATTCGAAAGCAATAGAACCGAACATCGATAAAACTGTATTATAATACACTTTAGGTTTGTAAATATTTTTTACATTTCTACTCATATATACAAAGATACAATACTCAAGATATACAAATTTACATTTGACAAAATGTTCATGAATATGTACAATATAGATAAATTAAATTAAGTTTGACAATTTAGATACTATTAAGAATTTGTAAATATTTTCAATGTTGTCTCGGTTGGGTCCTAAAGCTTCATATAGGTTTTCCGGAAAATTTAATTTTGTTTTAATATTTTCATAATTTTGGCAACATATTACCATATGTTTGACAGAGAAAGTTTCTCCGTAAGTTAGATACTGATCTGCAAGTTTGTCTCGTCTCTCATAAGATAATCGTGCGTTACTTATGTGTGTCTAATTATGAGCCTATTGATTATTACGTCCTGATGTTAGAATAAAAATAATGATGGCCAAGGATATATAGAGAATTTGATTTAGATTAGTTTTGTGGGTTGGGTTGCCCAATATTGTTGTCACTGTGTTTCAATATTGCTCCTTTGATGTCATGAAATACACAGATTTGGGCTTGGTTAGAATCAAGAGAGCTAATAGCTCTTTTAGCATACAAATCGGTCATATCATTGCTGTGAATTTTCACATGGCTAGAAATCCAAATAAACAAATGGGGTATGTTTATTAAATTGGAGAGAAGAGAAATGATTTCGTACTATTCTAGATATGTCATTCGAATGATGAATTTTTTGGGTATTAATTTAGGTACTGAGGGAATTGCTTAGTATGATGGATTAGTTATATGGTTTTGCTTGATAATTTCAAGGGCGTGGGATATTGCACAAGCTTCAAATATGCAAATTGAACGAAAGTCTGTGGAAGTTTGATCATTGTTTTGTTTTAATTTTATATTACCAATTCCCTTACTCCACTACGCCATCCTCGGTTTTTACAATTTGTGAAATGATTACGACTAGACTCTTCAATTTTTATTTTTTTGTACTTCGAGAATCGATTAAATCGTATAAATCGTATAATGTGTAAGTTAGACCTGCACACGTCGGTAAGATGAAAAACAAAAATTTTATATATTATAGTGTTTCGAAAATTACTCATTTAGTTTGTCGATCGATTCGTTTGTAGGTACTTAAAATATTAGTCAGATATACCGTTATATTCCGAAATAGAGAGTGATTTTGTCAACCAGTTGATTTTTCAATCATATTTCATACATATATAATCATATACACACAATACGTGATCATTAACAGTGAGTGTGTTTTAAGTTTTGATTAAAATGTAATTAACGGGATGTACGATATTATCGATATGAACAAACATAATAATATACAGTCGCTCCACACAGGTAATTCTTTTTATTAAAATATATGCAATTGATTGTATTAATCGATGTTTTGAGTACTTCTGATAACAACATTAGCTTAAACATAAGCTTAAATCAGTATCGAAAAATATTAAAAATTCTAAATATTTTGAAAATTATATTTTTTATTAGTTTTTTTGTTTTATATTACGAATGAGTTTGTAGTATGTACCTATATTATATTACGCTAAAAACACCAAACTAAACATCATATTTTATTGTATACATTACACATACTTAATAGATTTTTTTAAAATTTTGATGTCGAAATAATGGTCGAAAATTATTAACAACGAAAAACGAAAATCGACGGTTGTATAATTGAATAAAGATGTATTCACATTTTTTTACGGGCGTGCATAATTAAAATTTTTATAACTATAACTGGCAACTAAATAAATAATATGTAAACTATTAAACCTTGAATATTTCAAGAATAATCCTTAATATTATCCCGCCAAAAGCGATTTCCATTCCCACGAGTATTATATAGTTTTGATGTTTTGATGATGTTTAGCCAACGGATTGATAATAATATAATGCATGTTTGTACTCTTGAGAAATCCAATGTTAAAAACAATAAAAACAAATTCATTTCGAGGTATGAAATTTGGATTTTATTATTGTTTTAAAGTTCACATCGTATAGATTATAACCAAATAAAATAGAATATAAGATTTGAATCGCTGTGGAAAGTAACTCACGGATAATCTACAGTTTCGAACATAATTAGGATGCATTTTACAATGATTAAGAGGACGCTAAAATACATTCTCGCTTTCTAAGTTGAACTTCTAGTTATCGTAGATTCAAAATTTAAGCAGAATATGATTGATGAGAATATTTACTATGGATGAACATGAATGTTTTTTTTGTTAAGATAATTTTTTCAAATTTTGTTTTAAATTTGAAAATTTTTTCGTTTTTCAATCACAAATTTTAGATACTTAAATATACTCTAGATTTATGAAAAAAACCTCTATATGCTTGGTTGTAGTTTAAGTGCTCATATTTTATTTAGTGTAATTATTTCTTTTTATAATAATTTTTAAACAAACAGATCTGAAAGCCACAACTAGTTTTTAAACAAATTTCCTGATTACACAACAATAAAAATGGTATAGATGTGAGACTATTTTCAGATTACATTTAAAATGTATTTTAACATTTTTTAATTGTTAACTTTTCATTATAAAAAAAACTTCTTAAAAATTACCTACACAGAACCCCTTGAAAATTGTTGGTATATCGTCTTCTTAAGTTTATATTATTTATACTTAATATCTATATATTATATAAAGTACTATAAACCAATTTTGCAGACCACCTATACAATATTACAATATTGCAAACGACTTTGAATTGTTTTTAAAAATTTTGCGGATGTTCTATTATCATTAAATTTAGAACATCTTTGATTTTCCTATTATTCATCCCTCCACGACCCTCTAAAATTTACCCTATAAATAATTAAAAATATATTTTAAAAGTACATTTCATGTTAAATAGATAACTGCAATTTTTACATATTGAGAAAACCGTTTCTTAATCAGAATTGAAAAACCTAATTAATGGAATAATTTTAGAGCCTCGTAGGAGTATACAAGTTTTTACGTTAACATTTTATATATAGCACGTAAAATTTTCGTAACAATAACTGCTTTTTAACATTTCCCAATTAACTTGAAAATATTTTTGAAAAGTTCTACAGATGTTCTATTATCAAAAAAATTCAGAACATCTTAGATTTTCTTATTTCACTCCTCTTTATGATCTTTTAAAATTGACCCTTGAAAATTTTTAATTTTTATGATTTTTGGTGTTAGTTTTCAACCTAAAAATTATAGTTTTAATTTGATCTCTTAGTTGATATATATATATATATATATATACATATATTATCATGAAGTTAATGACAATTCAAATTTTATAATTAATCGAGTAGCATAATAAAATAAGCTAAATATCAGTTACAGATGAAGCTGTGACCTACTGAAAAGCACGGACGTACTGTGAAAAAATTCATCAAGGAGGGAAAATTCATTTTTATAACTGTCGTAATTGTAATTTCTGGGATTTCAAAAATGGTTATAGATTTTGAAAATTTAATATATTGCAGGCTTAATCTAATATTTTATTAAAATTTTTATTCCAAATAATTTTAAAATCTGTAAAGATGTACTTTTTTTTTTATAAGCTTTGATATAGGATGTATTATAATTATTTAAAAAAAATGATACAACTATAATATACATAGATTTATTTTAATATAATTTGTAGTCTTAATTATTAATTATAAGTCTGTCAAGACTTGATTATGAAATATAATGTTACAAATGTTTAGTTTATATCTTTTTTAGTTATCTGAATTTCGATCAGAACCGTTTTTTGAACACAATAATTTGTTGTCACTTTTGAATTCTAAATATTAATGTATTTTTAAAAGACATGTTCTAGATATTTATTCGAACTAATTTTCTACAGGAGCCTAAAATATAAATTTATTAAATTCTTGAATTTTTAAAAAATACAAAATATTATCGATTACCAAGAGAAGTGTTTGTCTTTATATAACCTCTTCTTAGATGTTCTTGATTAGTATAAAAATATTATTGGACTTGTTTGTATTCACAGAAAAACCATTTTGTTATGTAAAATCATACAATACTTTATTAAGTACCTACAGAAAATCGTTGGTTCAAACGGTCTTAAATTAAAATGTATAGAACAATGTTTAGACAATTTGGCAAATTTGTTTGTTGCGTATAATATTGTTTTTAAAATAAAAGTTGTCCTTAATTTTCTTAAATTATTAATTTTTAATCATTTGGTTTTCGATTCGGTTAATCAACAGTCTGTTAATTAAAAAAATTAATAATTCTTCCGTTATATATTAATTATTGTTTTTGGCCAATTTAATGTGTATGAGAAGTAGGTAGATATTCAAATATATATAAGATATAATAGAATATATAGATTTATATATATAGATATAGATATATAAATAAAAAAAAATTCATGCCCCGTTGGTTTGTAAATGTACATATTAATTACTTCATTTGTGATTTTTTAGTTCCTTAACTGGGTCATTTTTTTTTCCAAACATTAGTATATAATAAATGTGTAAATCGAGATAACTAGATATACTAGATGTTTTCAGTTATTTTTCTCACCTGCATTTTTCTAGTAATTATTTTTACATTGAATTAACTGAAAAAACTCCAAAATTTAAAGACAAATGTGTTATATTACATACATATATATTATATAAGTGTGAATATAAATGGGATTTTTGAACTCCATATGTGTTACAAGAATAATGTGAGATTTAAAAAGTGGATATGATTTGCCTGGACTTGTATACAAAATATCTCAATGGATTTTAACAGAAAACATTTTAAAAAATTATCAATCATAAAACTCGATTTTTACGTGTTTAATAATATAACATAAAGATACTTATATTAGAATATGCTAACCTATTTTTCAAGCTTTTGGAATTTAAATTTCAACTACCTACTATTATATATTTGATTAATAAAATCATGCATGATTTTTTTATTATCTTTTTTGTAATAGGTAATTATAAAATCGATAATGGGAACAATTTCCGGAGTATAATATTATGTCACATTTAAAAAATATACTAAAATAATTAATAATCGGGGAAAGTGTCGAGTCTCAAACTATCAACTACATTTTTAAAATACAATGACAATACAATACTCAATACAAATTTGATGTAAATTACATTTTTATTTTATTTTAAAAACGTATAAGACAGTATATAAAAATTAAAAGCAGTGCAAAGGATAAATATTTATTGTATCGTATAAATATAGGAAATAATTAGGATCATATTATTACACTAAATAAAAAAACTGTAACTCATTGCATGCATATTTGCAGATAGTAATCATTTATTTTTGTTAACAAAAATGTGATAACAGGAGTCTATTATTATCTATGGATAATAAAGGAATGAAAACAACACACCCATACCAAATATAAATGAGGCTTTGTATTCGAAATCTTAGTCAACTGTAGCAAATTACTAAAATCTAACTCACAGATATATAATATAAATATACAGCTGATTTGATGTTAATATTGAAGTCGGAAAAATGGTCGACTTTTCTAATCAAAGAAATCCTTCTTTACAATATGTTGGCTGATAAAAACAAATTGTTTTAAAAAAAATGTCGATAGTCTTTACAAAATCATACATAATTTTTAGTTAAAAAACTAAAATTTCTGTACAATTAAAATTAATTAGATATTTAGTAAACAGACTTAGATATAATACTTTTTTTTTAAGTATTTCGAATACTCCAAAAAATATATTTAAAATAGATATTCAAATACTTTTTCTTATATATATATATACTAAATTTTAATAATTTTAACTAGGTATCTTAGAATCTGAAAATCATTATATTGATTTCAATGGGAACGTACTAAAAATTAAACATAAAATTAGAACCTTAAAAGTATTTTTTTTTTCAAGAATAAAATACTTTTAAAATTTATTAAAAATACTATATTAAATACTTTCAAAAAAAGTATATAAAAAAAATTCAGAATACTACCCAAGTGTGTCAGTATATTTACCATATTTGGACTTTTGGTGTATAATTATAGATGTTGTACTTGGGAATACATTTGTTTTCATCCATTTTGCGATAAGACGGATCTACTGTCCGGCCGTTTGGACCAGATATCCTTTAACTGTTATTTGGCACTTATCAATGAAAGAATTTTGAACATGGACCTCTTTGATAAGAAAAATCAACAAATTTGACCAATTTCAACATTTAACATTACGGGTATAGAAAGTTGGCTATCTAGTGGTATTGTATTATATATAACATGGTTGAAATATACTTACCAGGTTATTGCAGATATATCCTCACTCTGACGTTGTTGATGTTAACAAAGAGCAGAATGGATATGTTTTATATGAGTGTACCCTTACACCACCGCCATTTTTTAAATATTTAATAACGATTTGGACTATTTGAAATAACCTGGTATATTTCTACCATGATATATATATATGATCTAATCGTAGTTATCATAGTACTATTACCATGTTATCATGACTGATAAATCGAGTAAAAGCACAGAACAATACAGAAATGTCATATCTTGCCGGGCAGCCGGGATCCGTATATAATTGTACATTTGATTACTGGGATCCGTACATGATACTAGGAACGGTTTACGGTTTAACCATTATCAACGTCCGGCATTCCACCCAGTTATTGTGAGCGATCATAGTGTTTGAATTACGCGCGATAAAATAATTGTTATCAGACCAATAGTCGTTGTTTGGTTACTATGGGGTATCACACGACGGAACGTACAGGTATGTTTAAATCGGAAGCCAAATGTGAGCCCTGGGCCGTAATCGTCGAGAACAAATGATTTTGAAACGCTGACGTACCCCGGGTAAAAGCGACTTCACACTAGAGCTCTTAGCACATATCGCGCGACAGTGTTTACCAAAAATAGAAACACTGGTTAACATTGTAGAAATTTGAAACAATTCAACTTCTACAGCTAGTGTGAATCCTCCTTAATCGACTGTTTTCTTATCATTCAATCACGAAAATTTTGATTGGTGTCTCGTCCATTCCTTTATTATTCATATACTCGTACAATACACCACGGGTATGGAACAAACGAGACGATAATTAATTTTTTCTCCCATAAATACCGATTTTTGCTAATCAAATTGTATTTGAAGATTTTTTGTACTCTAAGCGCAGTCTGTTTAGAGGACACGTATTGTAGACCGGATCTTACGTGGTATCATTGACCTGCGTTAGTCAAATCCGACAGTCGAACATGTCGGTGACCGCGCCGAGGAGATTTCCGGCTGAAAATCCATTTGGGTACAATTATATATAGTACTTATATAGACACACGCCTGCCGGTAGTCGAGAACAGTGATATTTTTTGTTGTTTTTAATTCGTCAAATTTACATAATTGCATGGACCGAATAACAGTATACATATTGTATGTCATCAGCTATTATTGTCGTTATTATAAATAAGCGTAGGTATATTAACTTGCATGTGTATACTCTCAGCGGCCCCGGGAACAATGCGCAAAGTCACATGAAAATAAATTGACATTTTGATTGAAAAATAATAACACAATACGATCAAACGCAGTTATAATAATAATAATAATAATATGTAAACGCGTGTAGAAACGTCGGAGAGAAGAAAGACAAAAATTAATGATTCGATCGTTGCCGGTGTGCCCCCTCGGTCGTAAAGCCGAGGGTATTTATTTTTGATTGTTTGTCCTTTAAAGATAAATAAATAAATAAATAAATACAAATCGTCTAATTACGCCCAACCGAGTGTGGAAAAATCCGATCTTTTAGCTGTTTGGTTTCGTTCGAGCTTAAGTGTCACGATAACGTGGGTGAAAAATTATGGTTAATAACTTTATATATTATAAAACATGTAAAACCGATTACCTCCTGCGGGTATACAGGAATATCGATGAACGGACTATAAACGAAAACCAGACTCGTTCGGTGTCTATTTAATAAATTGATAAAAAAATATATATACCTATATATATATTATATATGTATCAAAATAAATTGCACTTAGTTTTATCGTTCGATATCTCTGTTATTGTCGTCTCGCCGTTTTGACATAAAACCTTCAGTTTATATTGCGCGTATGTTTGCGTTCTTTAATCCCATTAACAAATTGAATACATATCTAACCGAATGGCAGACGAACGAAAAAAAAAGAAGAAAACTTTGAGTGTAATTGACCAGCGCGTTTTGCAACATCACGTTTCACCACCGCCAACAAACAAAAAAATAAAAATAAAAACGTCGTAACTATACCTGTTTTTTGAAATTCATAAGTTATTATGATCGGCGTGATGGCAAACAGCATATAATTCAATAAAATAATACATTGTAATGTATACTCAACGGAAAGAATATCATTTATGACCAATTTAAAAAAAAGCAACATAAATTATATTCCACTAAAATATGTTATTTTATACGAATTTAGTACCATTATTATATGAGTTAGTAGGCTAATTTTACAATTAAAAATTGTTTTCATCGTGCACTCTCCGTTCGTCGGGTTTATATTTGCATTCCAGTCATTTTAAATTTATTACGAGACGTTATATTGTAGGTAGATACAATTTACTGCATTTATATTACAGACATTTTCGCATATAAATAATAAAAATAGAGAAAAATATAATATTATATGTCTTTGAATATATTATGAAAGTTAATTATAAATATACAATAAATTTAAATTATTTTGAAGATCTATATATTTGTATTTTGTAAATATTCTTTTGTAAAGTGTCAACTTTTCAAAATTACAAGAGAATCTTAAGTTTTTCAGAAAACATAATTTAAATATATATATAATTTACGTATCATTTATTTTTAAATGAATTTCAGTTATCGAAAAAGATTTAAAAGAAAACTTTTTATCTGTTTAAAAAAATACATAATCTGACTCGTATATATGAGTGAAATTACAGGAACGTAACACAGTAGGTATGATGATATTTCAAAAAACTTTTAATCACCAACAGCCAAAGTAAAAAGAGCATCTTGTCTCGAGAAATATACCTTGAAAACTAAAGTTCATTAACAAAATTTATGATTATGCGATGTTTGCTAAAAAAAAAAGGTACGTGATCTCGTTTAATTTTGAAAAGTTCATTCAAAAAATCGTCCCTTGAAGGCAGTTTCAAACATAAATCATTGAAATTATTTTAATCATTTCAAAATTCAAGGTCTCGTTTGAATATTGTAATTTTTATTTTATATCATGCTAAAATATAGGTATCGTCGACTGGAATGTTACATATTTTGTTTGTATAGTAATTTAATTGTTATTTAAAAAAAAAAAGGTCTTTCAGTACTGCTCAACTTGTAAAATATAATCAATCCGTCTCGAAACAATACACAAAACGGTATTAAATAGCAGACACTCGATATGGCAGTTAAGTCGAGACATTGGCGGGGACACGTCAGATTTTCCATTACGATGATTGCACGGCTTCTGTGTGGATGGACCGCATTCAACACGTCCATGGTATAGGGAACTCTCAGGCGAAAGATTTCCCGGCAGGCTTGACCCTCGATGAGACACAAAAACGGTGCAAAATACATATGAAATTACAAACAATGACAATGTCCGTTTCTATTATAATAATATAATAACATATTGCGTTTATTCGACACGATCGAAAGGTTGTCCTCGGTGCAGACGAGTTTATACATTATACGTGACGATACTAAACCATGTGTAAGGTGGCGAATTCGCTTTGTATACGAATGAAAGACGAAAACAATATTAAAAACGTATGTTACAAATTTAGTTACGAGTATAAAACGGTTTAGCCATTTTCCTTTATAGTTTTGTACGTTATATCTGGCATTTGTATAATATCATCGCATAAACGTAATATCATATAAACTAAAATAATTGCCTGCTGAAGCACTCGACCAAGATGTGATAAACATAAAGGTATATACTGTCGAAGAAAAAATTCCACATTACCGTTTAATCCATGAGTATTCTGCAGATTGTTATCAGAATTTAAACATGAATGTGTTAACAGGAGTAACGGTTACAGGCGTCGTAGAACAAATGAGTAGAAAATTATTTTTGTGACAGATTTTTGACTGGAAAAGCAATGCGTTTTGTTAATATGGGCCTATGTATATTACAGTAAGAATGTGCGTATAACTATGCAACAGTATGTTGTAAGAAGTCTGATAGCCTACTGGTGATCATGTTTGATAAAAAAGTTCGAATAAATACACTATACCTAATATGGAATAGGTATGCACCGATATAAACGACTCTATGAAATTGTCTCATGCGAGGTGTCGCGTCGATCGATTAAAAGCATATTTTATGGTTTTTTTATAGTGTAACTAAACGAGTTTTTCGTCATATTTGTATAATATTATCGTCTATATCACGTCATCTTCCCGGTATCTATACAAATATTATGTTGTTATTATTAGGTATTGTTATTACTACTATATATATATATATTATATTACTATACATTGTCCGATGTTGGAATGCTGCACGAATGGGGAAGTCTATGAGTTGTTATGGAAATTTCAGAACGTTCGTATGTCCAACGACTCGGGTTTTTTTTTTTTTTTTTACATTTTTCACGATATAATCAAAATATTTCGCTATTTAAAAAAATTTACATAATATACGATTGTACTAATATTATATCCGGACATAATATATTATATAGGTACTGTTAAAACGCGATTAAGCAAATTAAATTGTCCGTTTAATGAATGCAAACCCGTTTTCACCGCCCCAATATAATATATATATACTAGCTGGTACCAACCGATATACATAATAATATATTATTGTATCTATGTAATTAATATAGGTATCTAATTATTTAATTACCGTCGTATTATACAGGCGAAATGTCAATAATTAGCATGTATACATTACATGTATACCTATCATATTAAAACGTTGAAGAAGGATGGAAAAAAACAAGACGAAAATACGAAATACGGATGGGACGCTGATCCGTTAGATCGAATGCAGTAGCAGTCATACGGTAATATTTACATTACATATTAAACCGGGCATACGCATAAATAGGATTGCACAATCGTAAACAAACACGTATCGCCGATACATAAATAAATCGACTGTATGCATTATACACATTACACATTACACGAAATCGTTGTGAAATAAATCGTTTTTCGGTGCATATTATAATATAATAACATATATTATGATTAACATTTAAGGGCTTTGAGAATTTATCGAACAATACAATTTATCGTTTCGCGCTGCAGTCATTTGGTAATCGCAATTAAACAGTAAGTACCTACTCGAGTGTGCAAAAAACGCAATATATTTATTTTTATCCGAAGACGAAATCGTTTATTCATTTTTTACGCATAAACACATAATTTTCGCATTTCATTCGAGTAAAATGGGTTTTCGTAGTAGGTACCTACTTAATTAGTTCTGTAGTGGATTTTGTAACTGCAGCTTTTAAAATACGTATATTATGTATACGTATTATACCGGTAGTTAACCTTAATGTGAAATAATTTTAAACCATATAAACAGATCGCACACAGAAATATATAATAATATACGCACATCGAGCGACATAAAGTAAATACTAAATAGTTATGACAATATTATTAAGCTGAATGTACGATAATATTCATAATATATTACCTGTATAAATTACAGTGAACGTGTATTATAATATTATAAGGCACTCGCAGTATATGTGTTTAATGTATAGCAAAATACGGAAACTATAAGCTTTTAACACACGTAAACTTGGAACATGACTTGTTTAAATAGGGGTCGATTCGATTATTGTTTAATTTTTTCTTAAAGATTCGATTACAAATTGATTATGAGAACAAAAACACTTCAAACTTTTATAGTTTTCGATTCAATTACGTTTTGGAATCGATTTGAATCATCTATCTAAACTTTTATCGAATTTCATTAGGGACTTAATCGGTATTTTTCTTTGGAATAATAGGAATTGTTTTTATTCTAAGGCGAAAAAAAAACAAACAATTATAACACTATTTTAATTATATTTATTTTCTAATGTCGTGGGTTACTTTTCTCAGAAATTTATATTTTATACATAATCTGTTTATACATAATCACTTTTATAGATTTAAAATTTTCATTTTTTCCAAGATTATTTTTTCGCAGTTTTTTTTAGGAATAAAAATATTTGATTCGTTTATCCCGGGTAATAACAAAATACGTGTATCTAACCTAATAATAATCCTTCAATAAAAATGTCAATAATATATATAATATATAATATTATATAGCCTCAAAGTCACCCGCAAAGGTGCGCTACTAATCTTGGTTTATACCTCAAAAGTCGATGGAAACCGTAAGAATTAGAGAATCGATCATTACTGAAGATAAAACTCGCGTTAGGTTGACGATTTCGATACTAATTTTTATGACATTAAATTATAATAATATCGTTTAAGGTAGGTTCGATAATCGTAAATTAATATATAACGCGATGTGTCATAAAATAACAAAACAATTGGTGTATTGTGAGTATATGTGCGTGTCTTCGGTCCGCGAAAATGACGTAACGCGTGCGGCCATTATTAAGAAATCTATACATTACCCGTTTTAATAACCTCATTACTCGTTCATGACCGCTTGCTGCAGTTTATTATCATAACTAATAAGTGTTAATTTGGCATGCGTGACTCAAAATATCAACAATACCTATATTATATACGCGTATTTGCAAAAGTAGATTTTCAATTTCAATTTTTTTTTTCTATATTACGTATCTATTACCTATAGATCTATATAATATGCAACCGTCGGGTATACTAAAATAATAATTTACGTTTTGCGTCGTGACGAGTTCGAAATAGGTTATAATATTATTATTATTATTATTATTATATGGATACTATCGTAGGTATATCATATTATTTCTGTCCGGGGCGGAAATTTTTGAGAAGAGTTCGCCGTGAGGATAAATTCACTTCGGGCCAAATGTACCTGTAAATAACGTGGTACGAGATTTTTCAAATGTACACAGTGCTCTTGAGTTGTTTTAAAATATTTCGACCGCCGATGGTGAATATTATTAACCTAACCTAACTAACGAAATTAACCGATGCATTTTTAGAAGTATCGTGTACGCATGAACATTGAATAAATGAAAACACGGCCAGACCAGTCGAAATCACTGGGTGTTTATATGTGTGAATGTATAACTGTATATAATATAACATGTTACAGAAACGGTCGGCGGATACGGTTATCGAAGATTACGTTGTATAACTTACGCACTGCTGCAGGTCATGTAAACATTGCTGCCGATGAATGACAGCCGTGGAATTAGTAAATATTGTAGCGTACGAAAGTAATTTTCAAGGTAGGTGTACTGAAACGTACACACGTTCTATGCACATTGTACATCATCGATTTCGTAACATTTTCGTTCTTTTTTGAAGAATTCAAAAAGTCGTAAATTCGATGATAAAAGTGATAATACCATGGATGTTTCCCTGAGATTCATTTCTTATTATAAGATAAAAAATGTACTTGTCGCGCATGATTAATATTGAGCGGTGAAAGTACCTGCTGCTGCAATTGCGCTCATCATTGCAGCTGTTTTATCTCAGCTCGATATCAGATGGGAACATATATTATATACGAAATTTGGATCTCTGTTATATGATTACACATATGGATTCTAAATCACTGTTTGGAAACTGACTTCATGATTTCATTACTATATTCACTAGCAAAATAGTTGAAGGCTATAAATGAGTTATTTTCTGATAATTTGATTGACACAGTTGACATGTGGCTCATATATAATGTTAAAATATTCTATCTATATAGTATTATTATATAAATTCCATTGAATGATAGAATGACTTATACCAAAATTAATGAGTATTATTTCTTTAATCGGTTTTAATAGTATATTAAAAACGATATAAAATTAATATATAAATATAAATATAAATATGAAAATATAGATAAAAATATAGATATAAATTATATAAATACAATACTATATTTAATAGTATTGTTTAAAATATTTTTGTTGAAGACATTTGGTACATTTAGATTGAGGTATAGGTGTGTGCACGGATGGTGGTTTTGCTGCTTTTGAAACTAACTCTTGATTATGGTGGGCGTATAAATGTATTTAATGGGACTAATGTGGCGAATGAATAAAAAATTCATTACTTGCGAATAATTAATACTCAAATTGGCTTTATATTTGTTTTTAAAACATGTTCCAAATGTCCAAATTTATCCGAAAAATTCCAACATTCAAGATTTTCTCATTATGTCCCATCCCAAACGCTCAAAAATGTAAACATTAAAAATGAAACATTGAATTTGTAGGTTTAAAAACTGAAATTTGTAATCCTTTCTATAATATTACGTATCATGCAACTGTACATACTATTGTCTATACCTTCTATAATTTGTAGGGCAGGTTAGAGTTTTTAGTGTATCTGATAAAATACTGTGGGCATGGTTTGAGGAGAAAAATGTTAATTTCAAGAGCAACTGATACGTGAAATACACGATGAATAGTGTTGCGAATTGTTCCTATATCAGCTGTTGCTGAATGAATTCGCCGACGTCACGTGGACCGACGGACTCTCGTTGACGCGGTATCGCGTTTACCGGAATTGACCGGGCCTTACTCGAAATACTCGAATTACATATTTTATGCATATACCAGGTATATATTTTTGTGACCACGTGTATGTGAACGAACGACAATAATATGACTAATATTGTGTATAGGGAAAATATAATATAGCATCGCTAGGCATCTGGAGGTGACATGGTGTTACTGCAGTCGGCAGTCGGTGACGAAATCGGTGGATATTACAATATCGTCGTCGTCTTTCCTAATATACTATAATAATTATTATTGTACTACGGGTATGCGTACTATGTGCGAGCAAACAATTTCGTTTCCGTAGAAAATACATTATAATCGAGACTATGACTCCGGCAAGGTTGTCCATGTATTCGCGTGTTTTACATGTACCCGCAATGAACCGGTACAAATATTATGTACACTGGGACGTTGATATGATCGAAATGATGATAATAATAATAATAATAATAATAATAATAATAATAACGAAAATTACAGTCACGGTGAACTAGATTTTCGATGTTATATTTCTGGCCGTCCAGTGTTTGCACCGTGTATGTGTGTATGTAAATGTATATATATATATATATATGTATGTGTGTATATTATGCAAGTATGTGCAGTATATACACCATATATACACGCATGCCCATGTAGGTGTCGGTTGATTCGATCCAACGCACTTGGGGCATCGCGCCCGCGATCGACACGGACGATGGTTTATTATTGTTGTTTTTATTATTATTATGTATTTATTTTTTGCCCAAACTATATTATTAGTAGACGATTGGCGGCCGTCTGTGGGATAAGATTATGTAATCGTGAATGGTATAGTTATACGAAACTATACGATCTTCGAACGGATCACACGACGCGACGACGTCCGATCGGGTTCATTGGTCCGGAATTATTCGGTTTTTATTATATATATTTTTTTTTTATTAGATATATTAATATTTTGACTTCAAGGTGACAGATTCTGTTTCGAAATAATCTATATATAAGTATGCCTTTCATGAATATATATATATACAGTGAGACTGCCTATAACAATATTTACAGTTCATATATTATGAGTTTTGGACTTAAAATATTATACTCACGAACGTTCCATATTAAACTATTATCATAATATTTGCGCCTGTCAGCTGATAAGAAATACAATTTGTATTGTATGCCATTTTTTTTAATATAGGGTATATAATATCATTTTATAATAATTTTATGGTTTATTAATTTTATAAATAATGTTTTTTTATTAATTTAATTGGTTTATCATACAAATTAGTACAGTATAATATATATACATATATCTACTGTTGTTCAACTAGGAGCTTGATTGTATCTTTAGTTGTACAAACAAACAAAAAAAAATAGGTACATAATTAATTTCGTCGTTCAAACGGTCCGTCAATAGTTAGCATCGTGATAACGGCAATACCTGTTGCGTTCAACTGTGATAACTAATCAGCAGCAGCAACAGCAGTAGTCATCTGCAGGTATATTATATATTATTCTAATGTCGTGTGCTCGTTGGCATTCACTTTGTTCGATCCTCGTTCGTGCCTCGTCCAAGTAGATTGTAATTGAATGAATTGATAAACTTTTTTTTTTCTAAAAAATAAACTCGTTCACGATCATACAAAGCCTATGACTGCTTCTTAGTAGACGTTTACTGCAATGGTCGTCCATATATATTATATACGTATACATGCAAACACACTATTGTACATTCAAAAGAGTACCGTTAAAGTCATACCCAATCGACGTGTAGAGTTTTGCAAATAATTTACATTCAACGATATAAAAGGTATTGGTTGCAATTATATATTATACTTGTCGTCGTCTACCTATACAATAAGAGATAGCCGATAGGAAGGTGGTACTATTTTTATTTTTTTGCAAGTAAAGAGTTTTTCTGACACTGACATTTTTTTTATCATTTATAAACACACCTTTGATAAACTAGTTAAGTTGAGATTTATTATTTTCGATGAAGTTTTCTATTACGTAGTTTCAACGAATGCATTGTACCGATTTATAATATTAATTTTATTCTACCCTTATGTATAAGAGCTACATATATTACCTTGGACAGATGTCGTTAAATACTCCACGTAGATATAACTGCGCATACGTAAAAATAATACGTTTTAAAATATACTTATTGGTATTAATTTTATAAACGTATACCTAAATATAATTTTACGAGTTTTAATAAATAAATACTATAGTATGATATATTCATTATTATGCGATGGCATATACTTAATATTATACACGTTTCGAGCGATAAAAATGTGAAATTTTAATAAAATGAAAATATATCCTTTCGTATTTTGGCCGCGAATAACGGTGGTTAATTTAACCAGATAAATATATATATATACCAGATAGGCCTTATATAGTTATATTATAGTGAAGGCGTATATTAATATTACCTACTATATATATTTCAAAGAAAATCTATTCAACTCTTGACTCGATGCAGTATATATGTATGTAATCAAAAGGCACTTATTTCTTGTAATCTCTTGTATTTTTACGTTGAAGTTAAAAGTGTATATTTTGTTGCCACTTTCCACGACCTCTTGTTCGTATTATATATATGTACGTTCCCCGACGTGTCAATTTATCGGCAAGATAAAAAAAGAGAAAGAAATAAATAACGCAAACGAAAAAAAATGCATTGTATATTTGCGATTTCGAAATCTTCGTGGTGCCGACTTATTAACGTGATCAATGGCTTTCAAGTTGTATAAGTTTTGCCTTACTCGTATATAATACAGCTGTTGCAATATCTGGTAGCTCGGTTGACATTAAACTCGAACGATAATTTTAAAAAGTTTACACAGCACATCGGTCGAAAATTACTCTACGATTTGGTCACTATAGATACCGCAGTGGAATGGAGATTTTGCGTAGGTGCCGAAAACGTCCTGTCGTCTCTGGACGATGACGGGTCAATATATTTATCATGGTTTTTTACACGAAAAATAATGTTGTATATATATATATATATACTAGTATACAAATAAATTGATGTAAAAAAATTGGGTAACATGAGTGCGGTTCGTACAACTAAAACCAGGGAGTCAAAACGGGTTAAAATTTTTCGGCTTTCGGGTTACGGATTTAAACCGGTTAAAATTTTTCCTGGTTTCTGATACGTGGTTAAAAAACGGTTTTAATTTTTTCCGGGTTCCGGGTTCGGTGTTGAAAAACAGTTAATATTTTTTTTGGGTTACGGGTTTCGGGTTTAAAATGTGTTAAATTTTTTCCGGG
>JAIPRL010002746.1:0-55073 GCA_025469235.1 Pemphigus obesinymphae | reverse complement strand
TTTTTTATTCGTGTCAGGCTCATAGTATGTATAAAAGTAATAATAACAATGATAGTATTATTGTAACATATAAATAAAACAAATAAAATAAAAAATAACATTTAATAAACATTACATATTAATAAATGAGGTAAAATAGTATTACACTAAGTACCTAATAACACGTATAAAATAAAATAAAATAGAATATAATGTTTAATATGATATGGTAATATTGTTGAGTGGTTTTAGGGCGTTATTGGCGGATTTATATTGTTTCGGCCCAGATGTGGGGGGGGGGTACTTCTGGGGTACGAGTTTGTTATATAGCAACCACATAATAGATGATTTACTTAGTTATTTTTGTCTGTTGTCTGTGGATGCAAAATGATACTTCTGACCCCTCAAAATAATTCTCGTGGGTGCAATTGCACCCTCATGCCCCCCTCCCCAAATGCCGCCTATGGTAAGCACTATAGGTACGTGTGATAGATAAATGGACGTCGAAAGACAATGACTTAAGTGTCTACAAAATGATTTTAGTAATGATACCGTATCAATAACGATTATACACGTATTGGTGCGAATGCGTGCATTGCACGGACAGATGAGTTTGATTCTATTACCGATAATGTAATAATATTACGTTTAACAATATTCTCTGGACCGTGAAAGCGTTCGCTCGGACCAACCGATACGGATGGCCCCGATGAAACGGACGAGTTTGGTGGATTTCGTTAAAATTTTTCATTAAATATCATGTATTATACGTATATTACACTTATTTATAAATATATTATATATATATATATTATTTTTACGCAGTTTTTTTTTTCTTGAAACCAACTTACGAATTTTCGTTTATGTTTTTTTATTATTTTTTTTTTTTATAAACATGGTTTATCCAAGAAATTCTGTGTAAGAACTATTATTGTTGGAGCGACCAGGATGTTTGGAGTCTGATCTAACATTTTCTAATGTTTACGAGTCCAAACCTAATCGCGAGCTTCCAAATATAAAAAACACAATTGTGGGAGAGAGTGCCGGTAACATTTTCGAGTTTGTTAAATCTTCATGGTTATTTTAATTATATAATAGACAGACTAGTCCCAATTACGGTCCATTCGTGTTAGGTAATTTAAAAATACAAACGTTTCAGTTTTACTTAAAATAAAAGTACAAAAAAATATGGATACGATAATACCAATTTTAGAGATACCGCAACACACATTTCTTTATTTTCTTAACATATTTATACAAATCTTATGGAAAAATACTGACTTATATTGTATTGAATCAATTTTAATTGATTACTATCTATTTTTAAATAGGTATTATATAAAAATGCATTATCTAAACTTAACTGAATCGAAAATCTATTTTTTTTTTTTAATGAAACTGAAGCATAATTCTACGAAATTCAATTCTTGATCTTGTAAAACCGTCCCTTGTAGTTTGTCCACATATAGATCCAGATGTTTCTGTCAAGTTTAACAAATTTCACGTTTATTTTGATAGCTATTGAGTATGATAATGGAAGTTAAATAGGTCAAAATTATTCTTATTGTTTTGGTTTTCAGCAATCTAATACAAAAAATTAAGTTCTAGTTATGAGAACAGATAGAAAAACATTATACTATACCTTTAAAACAAAAAAAAAAAAAAACCATTGAATTAATGTGGGTATCATCACATGTTGATTGATCAATGATCATATCATTCTTAACCCACGTATTCCTATAATTAGTAACCAAAGACCCAACACCCACATGCAATAAATGTTTATGCGACTTCACCACTCAATATTATCATTCTAGAATGCTCAGAATTTCAAAATGTACGAAATACCTTATCAATACCAAACAACTTAGAAGAAGCTCTCAATGATAACAATAGCACAAAAATTTTGGCTTTTCTAAAAATCAATATTTTAATAATGTAATCAATATGTAAAACAAAAAAAAAAACCTATATTTTTAACTTGTATATATTCTATCTTAACATGTATTATGGCTTGGATGTTGAATCCAAATTTCTTTTAAAATATATATATATATATATATATATTATAATATTAGTATTTTAGTTATAACTTTCTTTATAAATTTTATATTTATATTTACTATATACTATTTATTACTATTTATTATATACTATATTTTAAAATTACAACTTCAGTTATTTTTATTATTTCAGATGTCGATTAAAGTGTCGTGGTCAAAATATTCGTATATTAAGTTGGTTTTAAGCAAAGAACTCTTTGATTTCATAGCGGAAAATCCACAAAAAATGAGCATAGTGATAAATTTGTTGCTATTAAAACATTAGTACCTAGTCACTTCTAACCACGTGAAAAAGTAAGTACATTCTATAATCCGTTTAATTTAACACAATTGTGGGAGGGGGTGAGGACCATTTTCAAGTTGGTTAAACTTTCATATTTATTTTAATTAATTAATAAAAGGATTTTCCCCAATTATATGGTCCATTTGTGTTAATTTAACAATACAAAAGTTTCAATTTTTACTTTTTTAACATTTTGAAATTCATTATTTATTTTTTTTTTTTGTAGTTTTTTCCCCATAGCGATAAAAAGTTGTTGTTCATACTCAAATAAGTCCAACTATTTTTAAATTGGACTTTTTGTCCGGGATACATATTTGAAATCGTATGGCAAACACTTTACAAAAAATACGGTTTTTCCTTATGCATTAAAAAACTATTAAGAAAATCGAAAAATGACTTGTTTAAAGTATAAACTAAATTCAATTTTCTATCGAAAACCGGGTTTTTAATTTTAATTATTTAACTACAGTAATTTTAAATAAATTTAAGATTTATAGTTAATTTACATAGTAAAGGTAAAATTATTTAAGTTAAGTAAAAATGGTAAAAGTACAATGTTAATGACCTTTGATTTTAGTTTTTGAGTTTTACAATTCAATCGAATAAGAGAAAAATAGTGAATACATTCTCTAATTCGCTTAATTTAATACAATTGTGAAAGGAGGTTTAGCCAATTTTCGAGTTTCTTAAATCTTCATATTTATTTTAAATAATTAATAAATGGACTTTTTCCAATTACGGTCCATTTGTGTTAACATAACAATACTAAAGTTTCAATTTTTAGACTGTCTTGAGCATTATATTTTACCCTACACAGTTTTAAACTTTCAGTACACACTACCCGTAGAGAACCTGCCAGAACCTGGCTTTAATCCTTTTTTAATACTCCTTATAAATCTAAAAGTTACGATAAAGCATTTGGATCATATTACAACAAATCTGATGATAAACTTAAAATATAAAATTTTCCTGTTACTATTTATCTACCATAATTTACATGTCGCTGAAAAATACTTTCCATTGACTATATAGATCTATGGAATTTTTATGCGAGAAAAAACCGATGAAAACAGCATGAAGACTTTTAAGTTTTAAGTCTATTATGAAATTTAAAACAATAAAAGTTCATCTTAAATCAGATAGGAACCCTAAAAGTAATATAAACTTTAAGTGGATTCATAATGTTAAACCTTTACACGAACGAATGAAAATGGAATTAAATTCTCGATCTAATGATTTACCGTTAAATTCTAATGTCCCTGAATCTCAACCAGTTAATAACATTAACTAGAACTTAGAACCATTTAATCAATATTCTTCAACTAGAACAAAAAAAAAAAAAAAAAAAAAAAATTGAAAATTGAAGACCTGAAACTGTGTTACCTAATTTTTCTTCACGAACAGATTTTTTACCAGTAAATGCTGAAATTGATCCTGATTTAATTCAGTTTATTTCTGCTCCGTTATTAATGTAAAACGGATCAGGATCTATATAAGAATATTTTATCTCGAACACGTATATTATGACGACCTGAACGAATTAGTTGCACGTCTTTAGCTTTTAACTTCATCTCACTTATCACTAGTGTTAATAATACAATAATTGCTATTTTATAGGAATTACGAGAGAGAAAACTTATAGTGTACGTTAGAATATATATTGCTAGAAAAATATTTTGTAGACGTCGTGTAATTACTCGGTACAAGAATGAGCTTCTACAGGCTGATTTAATAGATTTACAATCACATTAAAAAAAAAAAACGGTTTTTAATATATTTTAGTTGTTATAGATACATATACAAAGTATGTGTGGACAGAAGCTTTAAAAAAAATAAAACCGCAAAAGAAGTTAAAACAAAACATATGGCAAGTATACTAAAAAAAGTTCAACCTAAATTATTACGAACATATTATGGTACTGAATTTTATAATAAAGATATTAAAGATTTAACGAAAAAGTTTAAAATTAAGCATTATTAATTTATTCATCTATAAATACCGGAATGGTTAAATGTGTTATTAGAACTATAAAAAACTGAATTTTTTGTAATTTCACTGCAAAAGGCTCATGGAATTAGATTAAATCATTAACAAAATTAATTTTAGATTATAACAATACTATACATACAGCAATTAAAACGCATACCATTTGAAGCTCAATCACATCGAAATAAAATACAATTAAAATTACAAACTAAAAAATTAAAATTAAAGTATTTAATATTAATGATAAAGTTATAATTTATAATTTCAAAATATAAACATGTATTCACTAAATAATATACATTAAATTGGACTACAGAAATGTAGACAATTTCTAATATTTTTACCTACTTATCTAGTAAGTTTTCTACTAAAATATGTAATATAATACAAATATGTTTCTACGAGAAAGAGATAAAATTTCCTAAATACCTTTCTTATTGAACGTATTATAAAAAAGGATAAAAATAAAATGGTATTGAAATGGCTAGAATCACCTTACAACACATGGATCACAGCGAAAGATTATAAAATAATATTATTACATAAATATTTTCAATATAATAAATCAGTACAATTAAAATTTAAACCACTGGAATTTTCCAAAAATTAAAGTTTTCTTTATTCATTATATATATTTACGTGAGAATTTATTGTATATAGATAATATCGTATGTTTAAAACATTTATTATCATTATTTTTAACATTTATAACGGCCTTTTTATATTCTATAGGTCTAGGTTTCCTCAACTGAATCCCGTCGGTCGGTTTCAATGACCAGTTCGACCTTTTCAAGAATCAGTATTAGTGTAAGATATATTTAAAATTTGAAATTAATCAATTTAAAAAATATAATATTCGTATAAAAGTAAAAATAAATATATATTGTAAAAAATTATATTATATTATACACTCTCGTCTCACAAATTAGCTTCTTAAAAAAGATAATATTTTATGGAAAAAATACAATCTATAGGAAATGGCGAAAAATGGAAAAAATAAATAATAAAATTGACAATTTGGAAAATAAATTGCGAAATAATAAAAATAACATTACAAAATATTTTGACTCGGGCGATCCGGATTTATCTACTGTCCCTACATAATCAATTATTTTAACGATCAAAACGAAGTAGACAAGAATCCAGTTATTTGCAGGACTTCTGTAGTTTGACAACTATACCACCGCAGTTAGTGGTGAATATATTCAAATTGAACAGACATTAAACAGCATAGATGATCACCGGAGGATTATTAATTTTCGAATAGTTGACAATATATATATATTAGTTGGGAACAAAAAAAAAAAAAAAACAAAACGATTTTCATCTGAAAACCTTAATATGCGGCTTTCGGAGTAAACAATTTCCTTGAACATAATCAAATTAAATCTTATTGTAGTTAAAACTCGAAGTAACTCATCGACGGCACAACGGCGCATGTCGTGGCTGCACAAGTTTCTACCCGGTATACCCAACCACCCATTGGTATACTATGGTGATGCACTGCTTCCACCGCTGACAACCGACCGCGTTTAGTTGGTCGCCTCAATATTTTCGCGGTCTATCAGCTGTTTATTGTAATAAAATCAACGCCATTAATTATTATCGAAAATGTGAAAATTCTAAAAGTAAACTCCCACCTCCCCCCCTCCCCCCCCGGTTCTTTACGTATACTTTCCAATATCTATTTATATAATATTGACAGTGGATTTATACGAGGGGATCCACGGTGGATCAACTCCCCGTTCGGAAAATCTAGTTAAATTACATTATATGCCAAAGCGAACGAAATAATTCGGGTTAAAAGTCGCTATCAAATGCGTACATGATAAATAAGGCGTACAATGAATGAAAACTATATAGGTACCTAAATACGACGTTAGAGTACCCACTCCACAACGTGTGAACCTCAAATTTTTATACCGTGACTTAGAATGAATTAAATATAAATTAGCTATTTAAACGTTAAAGTGTCGTTGATCGCCAAAATTCGTTAATTTTTGTAAACAATATAATAGTATCACTCAAATTACGTTTTTTTTTTTTTTTTGTTTTTTTCCCGTAACTAAACCAATAATAAAACATCATTTCATAAATGGATACAATTAACAATATTACCTATATGCACCAATAATTGTCACGCTGCACTTATATGCGTTTATTAAATTTAGCCGGTCGGGCAGAACGCGATTACATTAAAATATATACGTAAACTGTAATCGTTTGGAAACATTAATTATTATGAATAATTACTCCTATAAAACGAATAATTATATTATCCATAATCACGCGGTACATCATAATATCATATTATATCATATATATAATATATCATATTATATATTCTCATAACATTATTAGCATAAGAAAAATACACAAATTACATTTCAGAAAAAAGTCATCGATTCCCATTATCACTGGGTTCCGTAGGTACATATACGTATACAAGCTCGCAGAACGTCATGTCTCCCGGAGGCTGTCAATCAAATCAATATTTCCAGTTTACAGAACACAATGTCATGCCAGGGACCCAATAACGTAAATTCGGGCAATTGTTAAAATTTTCAAACATAGTTTGAAACGAGCTTAAGTACTATAATATCATATCTATTATAGATAGTATTAATATTGTACTTTTTTCTTCAATTTTTTTTTTTGTACAAAACATACCTATACAAGTGAAATAATATTTCCAAACGATATAAATTTTTACATCATCAATGTTTTATGTAAAATTTAATTCCCATTTTTATATTTTTTTTCCTTCTTTACAGAAACAGTGTAATTTCACAATATAATGTATATTCACATTTTTTGAAACAATACTTGTATTAAATTAATTAAACTACAGAGAACAGTTTAAAAGTGTAATGCATATCAGAGAGAAATTTTTAATTTCTTTTAATATTTTTTTTAAAATTATTTTTCGTCTTTTTTTACACAAATATATATATTTCAAACAAATATTTAAATAGCTATGAAATATATAAAATGCATATTTATATGGTTACTAAAAAACAAAAAATCATACCTACTAGATTACGAGTTATATTAAAAATCAGAAGTTTACGCTTTATAGTGGCTATACTATCCTAATCACATAAATAAGATTTATATCTCAAGACATCACACTATTTTATTATTTCAATTTTTAAATATTAGAAATTTATTATCATAACTCGTGCACAAAATATATCATTTATTCCTATAATTAAAAAATCGTACTTATAAAAGTAAAATACTTTGAAATAATATTTAGTGTAGGTAAATCAATTGATTAAATGTCTAAAAAATATATCGATCGGAAACTAACAACAAATTTTCATGTGATATTTTGAAAATTTTGATTTCATAAAAACCAAACCTATACCACCAATTGATTCACTTTGATAAGGTCTTTCAAAAAATGTATTACATAATTTGTTATCCTATGAACCATAAAGGAGGTACAGATTTTATAATTTAATTTCGTACCTAAGCTCGAAATAATGAAAAATTGTACTTGAACTTTTGATATATATATATATATATTTTTTAAATATAGGTATTTAGATAGCCAAGAACATTACGATTTAATTGTTATTGGCTGGATTATAATTAGAAATCCTTACACCTGAAGAATACATTAAAGTTAATGCAATGCGGGCTACCGCGTGAGAAGATTCTGCGATATATGGTACTTTAAATTTAACGAGTGCAAAAAAATTGTTGTTATTTTGTTCGTGAAAAACGAGGAGCCTGCAAACCAAATAGAAATTGGCTCCGGGGAATAAACGTTGAACAGTATTGTAAAATACCTACTAATGTTTAAAACATTGGTATTGAATTCATCCCAAACGGGAAACCCGTCAATATCAAAATTAATATTCTAAACGTGAAATACCTAGGTACCTACTGAAGAAACAATTTCGGAGATAATTGAGTGGGCGACAAAATACTCGAATATTACGAAATAACATTAAACTCTGGACAAGGGAACTCGATCATAATTTTTGAAGAGGATTTCTGAAGTGAAATCTCGACAGACAGTGAAATCCGTCTAGTGGGTCAAGAAGGATAAGTCACAGACATTCAAGCCGAACCCGATCACCACGTTACAAAATGTTATGTTTTTTGTCATAGGCGCAAACATTTTTTCGCGGTGAATATTGATAAAAAACGAGGCGAGAGACTAAACAATAAATATCATAGTACCTCGTTGATCAGGATTGTTGTTATTTATTTATTTTTTATTTTTGGAGGGGGGGAGGGGGAGGGGTTGTAGAATAAATATACGGAAATATATGTATACGGAAACCACCACCATCGAACGTATCAAATAAATAGCCAGTTTTGCGGTAAAAGTAAATATAGTGGATACAGGAAGTATACCCACATCTCAGAGTAAACCGCTATTACAGCGCTCGGGTTTTAATTTGTTTTCAAAATATATTGATATTTGTGGAAATCAATAAGTAAAATAACTAATATAACCCGTCCAGCGTATCTGCGCCCTTGGCGACCGTTACACTTTTATAGTTGTAGGGGATTATTAAAATTGTGAAAGCACAGATGTGTTGCGTGCATACTTTTTTTTTTGAGGTTATATCTCTATAGATCGGGATCTGGACAATCGACTGACAACTGATTGACCGACAACCATTCGACCTATACGAACAATCGACCTACACGGATAATCGACCGACAGGACAATCGACCGACAAGGACAATCGACCGACAGTTTTATTTCGTTAAATAAAACATATAGGTACATTAAAATACTATTTAGGTTAATAATGATATAGACATTTGTTAAATAATTTTAATATAAAAATTTTAATAACGGAATGGATGAGTTTATCGCGAGTTGCAAAAATAGTAAATGTATCAATAATAATTAATTGTCATTATATAATATGTATATATAAAATATTCAAACGCTATCCTTTTGCACGTACAATAAAAACGTGTTCAATGGAAACACAAAACGATACATGTGAGCACTTCCACACAAATCGCACTAATTAGTTGCATTTATTACATATTTTCTTCCATATAAAGGGCGTCTAAGAAAGAACGTTTTTTTTTAAATGCAATAAATTTTTATTTTTAATTCAATTTAAAAAATCCCATATTGCTGTGTTCAGGAGATCCTGAAGTTTACGCATGGAATGGAAAACGATATCGGGCATATGCTCTCCCCCCTACTAGCCCTACAGGAAAATAATGTGTCCATACAATTTGCAATGACGCGCACATGGTTGAAATATACTAGGTTATTGCAGTTGTACCCCTACTCTATGGTATTATCACTTGAAGAAATTAAAATGGCAGCGTAAGGGGCGATGTTTTGATTGGCTGATAAAATATAAAGTATTATAGGTATGTAATATAAAGTATAAATTACTAATAATTGTAAAATAACTTTATTAATTATATATATTGAAATTGTATATTATATTTATTCAAATTGATTTTATATATAATTGATAGCTATTCTGTGGTAATGATAAGAAACTTTACTCTTATTCCGCCATTTTATTTTTATGATAACAACAGAGGCTATTTGCAATAACCTGGTAGATATATTTCAACCATTGACGCAATATTTCGCCATCCAGTGGATAACTCTTCCATCACTCATCACTCTTCTGATTTCTTGTTTGATTTGGGTAACATCACTGGGTTCATTCTCATAAACTTTCGACTTAACTTATCCCCATAAAAATAAGTCGGGGGTTAGGTTAGGTCGCAAAGGGTACCTATAAAAACCTGGACCGTACAAATCTGGAACGTACAAATCTAGACCGTACATATCTGGAATTGTGATTTGGATCGTACTAATCCGGTAAATACATGGGCCTTGCAACCAGCTACTTTTAAGGAATTTGATATAGGCAATTATATTTACGCTTGCATTTAATTTATGGCGTGAACTATCATTTGGAGGGGTTAATACCTGTTATCTTAATATTGTCAATAATAGGACCATGGTTTCGGTACATTATTACAATGAAAATTTTTCTATTTGTATATATAAATGATAGCAATGTATTTTTAAATATTTTTAGTGGTTGATAGTTTAAAATTTTGAATCACATAGTTTAAGGTGATTTGAGTCGGTCAAAAAAATATCGTTTTTACACCTTTCGCTGTGACAAAATTAAGCGACTTTGGCTGATCCGATTTTAATTCTGTAAAAAACATAATATTTTTTGATATCTTTTCTAGGTTTTAATCGAGGCGTTTTTCGAAACATGAATTTTCGATTTCGGTATGATTAATCAAAATTTCCATATTTAAAAAATTGTTCACTTGTGTATACCTTAAGCGGAAATTCATATTTCAAAAAATGCCTCGATTAAAACCTAGAAAAGATGTCAAAGAATCTTATGCTTTTTATAGAATTAAAATTGGACGAGCCAAAGTCTTACAATTTTGTCACAGCGAAAGCAGCTTTCAGTTCAAATAGTGATTTTGTATACGGTCTATTTGGATTATTTTCACACTTATACTTATACTTGCAATTCATATTTAATCTAGACGGATACAGGTACAAGCCCAAAGAGTGTATTTATTAATTTATTATTAGCTTTATTAACTTCAATGACCTTTCTAACCGCATTAAATTCTGAATTTAAAATTTTATCATGTACGATAAAATGCCTATATAATAACTCCTTAGAAAATGACCGACTCGAACCCCCTTAATATCTTATTTTATGAATTACCCTGTGTAGAATATAATCCATTTACCATATTATCAAATTTCAAATATCCACTGGAGGTAATAAATTACAATAATTTCCAGTTTATATATAATAATCGTAGATTTTGGCTGACGGGTCAAAGAAATATCCGACCATCTAGATTTTCGCAGGTCAACTATAACTATGATGTTCTGCGGTAAAATATAAATATTTTAATTTCTATACTGTGTTTAACTTAAAACTCAAATTTTTGTTTTTATACAATTTAGTAAATGTAGTAAGTGAAATGTAGAACAAAGAATAAATAATATTACAAATTTCTTTAGAAAAGTTCTTAAACTCAGACATTTTGTAATTCATTCATCTTATAATTATTTTTCGTACATATAGGTACATATAGGTATATATATTATACATATTATTTTTAGTTTACTTACCTATACCTATAATTACCCCTTTATTTATTTCGTATGGGGTTTTCACGAAATACTTATCTTTATTTTAATATATTATACTATTATCAATGTATATAATTTCTCCTACTGCTTACTTGACGATGTATTTCACAGCAAATATATGGATATTTTCTAATTAAGATGTCCAAATGAACGTTTGTAAAGTAGAATTATTTTAAATTTGTAGTTTAACATTAATTTTATCTTTTATATATTATTACACAATCAATTGCCAATTGGTTAACTTAACTAATATATTTAACTATTTTATTTTAGTATTTTCAACTATACGTTACTGAATAACGGGTGATCCGTTCGGTTTATAAGTTATCTACGAGAACTGCAACCGAAAGAAGTACGCGTAAAACCACTGAATAATATAAAACGTATTTAATGCGGATACTGATAACAAAAATGATAACAAAACGGGAACTGATTCGGATACTGCGATTTATACCTGGAAACTATTTCGACGTCAGCCATCTTTGAGTTTATATAAATGTAAAGTATAATTGTTTATTATGTTTATAAGTTTAAATACTTGCCGTAGCTCATTATTGTAAAAGTTTGATTTGTTTTACATGTAAACCGTATATAAATCACGCGTCACGAATGTAGAGGAAGATTTCGTGAAATCGTTTTCGAAATCCCAAGAACTCATTTTCGTGGGAAAAAGAGTTATTCAAATATACAGTTTGACCAACATGATAACAATATATTTACCTAATAAATAACGATCATAGTTATTTTACTTTTTAAATTATGACAATGTGAAAACAATTATCAGTACTCGGTATATAATCGTTATTTCTACAAAGCCATCGTTATTTTAACCTTAAATTGCTGATACAAAGAAGAAGACGATGACTACATGTAAAAACATTGTAAAAATTAAAAAGTTAATTTGTTTAAATTCAGAGTACTTAAGAGCTTAAACTATACTGAATGCTTAATTATGAAATAATATATTATGATATTAGTAGGTAGGCATTTAATTAAAAAAAAATAATTATATTATACTCGCAAGTAAAGACAAAACGTAAAAAAACCTATTTGCACAATATAATAAAAGTTTGCGAAACATAGTGACCAACGTTCTAGTCTGTGATACGATCTACTATAAGATACAATAAAATGACAAATGTGAAACTAGAATTTTACATTGAAATTAAATAATATTTAATTAGGTACCTAAATATACGAGTACTCACGGTGGTCTGCATTAATCTTGTGTTTAATTTTACAACAGATCAATAAATGTAATAAAAGTTTTAATTTTATACCATTTTTCTGGATCTGATGTCTCGATGTTGCTTCTTATTGTTTGATGTGCACACGCTCTATGTATTTTAATTCCTTCTCCAACTAATATTGCTATTTCAGAAGCATCTTAAAAATATTTATTAAATTCTTCATCTGAGTTTTTTCTTTTCTCTTCAAAAATATTAATTATAGTTTTTACATATTAAAATGCACTAGATAAATATTTTCTCGTACTCTGTAGTTGAACACTTACCCAATGTATTTGTACATGAAAATAGATTGGTTACGATTTCTAACGAAACAAGAAAATCACTTCTTTTTATGCATTCACTAAAGGTTACTGTCTTATCTAACGTTTCTCGATCAGAGTATCCTTCCAGCTCATCTGAAGCAGCTACAATGAATGGAAAAAGTTCACGAAAATTCAAGGATGAATAAAAGAACATGACGTTCTACCCAACGTGTAATACATAGATAAAGCTTTTCATTTGGTTTTCTTTGGTGTTGGAGTAGAATAATGGTTTTGCAATGGATACTGACAACATATCGGAACATTTAGCAGATGAAGATGAAAAAAAAAAAAAACTGAAACAGAACCTATACAGTCCCAATCGTATTTCTAATTGAAGATAATTGACAGACTTTTAATATGCATAAGTTTAATCTATGGCTAAAGCAATATGTATGTATTATGACCAGATGTTGCTGAGTCCCTTAGTCTTTCCCTCCCCCTTTGTATTCGTGCCTGCTAGAATGGTAAAAAATAATTCATCATTGTTTCGAATTCAATATTATTATACACCACCAGTACCTACCATCCCACCTGACGAGCGAAGTGTTTTCGACTCCTACTGATCAGCTTTTTTAAATTGTATAATATGTTACACGTACAGGCAGTAGGTAAATTGCGTTTAATGATTTTATCAATTATATAGTTAATCAATATGATAATAATTCAAAATTATTATCATTAATAAACTTATAAACACTTGTATTTAATCTTTCAGTAGGTATAGGTACTACAAATTAATTTTACTTTTAGGTGGTTATTAGGTTATAAATAGACAAATATTCATACAGTATTCTGTAATCGTTTTTTGGGGTAATATGTGGTAATTAATATATATTATCGTTGCTATTGTTTGTATAATAATGTAAATTATTGTAGAAAAAATTACCAATTATTGGTGGCAATACGATAGGTGTGTGCGTGCACGGGTTTCATTTTTTGATTAGAACTTCGGAATAATATATTGTTTTCTTAAATATGGGACCGAAAAATCAATAATAAATAAAATATATGAATTCTGCGACTATGTAAATTTTATTGAAAAAAAAGTGCAAACAATTTTTCGCCTGTCGAACGATAAGAATGAATGATTGGTTAAACGATCGATAATAATTAATTGCTGAGAAAAAAGTAAAAGAAATAGATGCTCTTTTAATGCAGCTCTCCTGCAGTGGCACTATAGCTGTACCGTTTTTACTACAGATGACTTAGGATTTATCCGAAACTTGTGGCGATTTTTTCGGAAGAGTCCCATCTCGTGTTTGTTTCCAGTTTTGCCCGTACGGCTGAAGTATCTATTCGTGTGGGCAGTTTACATTTAAACGCCGATTGTGTATTTCATTCAATCACTCAATATTTCACTCGTAAATATTTAATTATTCGTCCGCCCCACCCCCTTTAAGTGCCCATGTCTCCTTAAATTAGCTTCATATATAATACTCGCGTGAGTCCTGAATCGTAAAACAATTTTTCTTGTATACCGATATATCCGAGACCTATCGTAGGAATTTCATTTCACGGTAACGAGGTCAACGACTACAATGACGAACACGTTCGATCGATATTGTAATATTATATAACATTATGTTCGTGAATAACATTACCAATATCGTGAATAATATATGACCGGTCGGACGACTTGATTTCCATGATGCGAGTGCATCGTTACGACTGTGCGTCCTTGAACCACTGTTACGAGTCATGAAATCGGTACGGCAAAAAAATAATAATCGAAGACGAGAACTGCGGAGGCGTAAATCAGTCATCGTCGGACTCTGAAATGCAATATATATATATATAAAAGGACATTTCCAGACAATTTTCGGTCGTAGTGTCATCAATTTTTTTAATAAAATAGTCCTTTTAGCTTAATACAGTGGCGTGTATTTTGGAAAAAGTTTTACGGGAATTTCAATAGATTTTCTTACGAACATTTTTCGGTCTTTTCATTTTTTTTTCCCGCATTTCATAAATTACCATATATTTGTGTAAAACAAGTGAATTGAATATTATATATTAAAATATAATATGCATTATTATTATTATTATTATTATTATTATATCAAAGAAATTATTAATAAAAAAAAAAGTCCGTTTATTGTAGTTACTAATACCTATATATATTTAGATAATGATTAAGTATACTATTATGTACGCGTGTGCGTATTTATATTTTATATGGTAACTATATGTATCACGTATTTTTTATATCAAAATATATGTAATATAATAACATGAAATAATAGTTAAATGGTTAGTAATAGTAAATCGGAAATATTAATGAATATTTATGTTTATGAGTTATAATTTTATTTAAATATTTTGCCCAAAGGTATCCGTTTTAATTTAATGAATTTATATGATCATTTTTGTATTTTAAATTTCAAAATAATTCGTTCTGTTTTAGTATGTTCCGGTTATTAAACTAATATGATGATTTATTAAGTCTTGGTATAAACATACATGTATATATTATTATGAATTATGAGTACAATATTATGCGCCGCATTGAGAAACGGACTATTTCATAAACTAATCGATAATTAATAAATTAATTATGATTATAATTAAATATTATACTCGTCCAAATTGTGAAATTTTAAAGTACAAAATATGAACATGGTTAATATAATAAAAGCGTTGAACTCAAATAAATTAATTGAAATCAATCCAAAGACCTTTGGTTAAATGAGAACAGTTAAGAGGTCGCCATACCTGCACGAAAAATAGTCCGTAAAAACATAATTTTGTATATCAAATATTATATCGGTTTGAATAATCGTAGAGAAATAATTTTTACATCAATAAGAAGCTGACAACATTTACTACATTTTCACAAAGCCATTTTTGTTTAATGATAAAATGATAAAATTTTAATTTTTAAGGATCATTTATTACAGATATAATATACTTCTACGAAAAACCGTCTCTCGTAAGTTAGAAAAAATTCTCTTATTTTGTACCCATATTAATGATCTACGATTTTTGTGAAAGCCATACAACTTGAAGTACAAAAGTATGTAAAACGAGAATATTTAATTTTTATACAATTTCTATCGGCAATATAGGAATCAATAATATATACATGGCCGATATGACCCGATCACCTAACGTCAACAAACCGGTTTAAATAAGCAAAGAACAAAGTATAAAAAATGAAATTTTGAAATTTACCTAACCTAACTCTCCTGTCATACACTGCCGTAACGCTCTATCGTCACACACCACCGTGACGTTCATCCGTCACACAGCAACGTTACGCGTTTCCATCACGCTCTCCTATCACACGCCGTCGTAACGCTTCTCTGTCACACATTGCCGCAGCGCTACATGGTCATACACCATAGTAACGCGCATCCGTCACATATAGCGTTACGGCGGCGCGTGACAAGATGGTGTGACGGAAACGCGTTATATTGGAGTGATACATTCATCAAATTATACATGTTACCTGCAAAACGTAGCTATAGGCTCGTGGTTATGAACTGCTGCCACCGCCGCGATATGAAGTACACCGCTATCTATTAAACGCTGTACGTGTTCTGAGGCGGGAAAAAAATAATTTCAACTCGTTAAATGTAATATTTAAATTAAAACGGGGAAAAAAATTTAATTGACTCGGTTAAAAAAGTTAATTTTATCATTTTTCCTAAATACGCAGTCAAATTACAATTCAACCTTTAAAATTATTTAACAAAATGCAGTAATATATTCAGAAACTTCAGGGCTTCATAGACTTGATTTGGGAGGGCCTAAATCATGATTTTTAGAAAACTTTATAACAAAATAAAAACAACAACATACAATTTTTTTAGAAAATATGTAATCTAACTAGTGAAGATCGTTTGCCACAATGCGTGTCAACTAAGAATAAATTGTAAAAGTCAAGTTAATACGCAATGGTAATTTGAATTATTTTATTTATTTATAGTTGTTCATTAGAGAATGAAAGAAAATATTAACTATACACGTATAGTTAAATACATTTTTTTAAAAAATTAACTTTTCAAGTAATTTTATTAATGTCCAATTTTGATACATTTTGTACGTTTTATTTTCTACGAATTTTTATTAATGAGTAAAAATAGTGAAATAAATAGTATTAATAAAACAAACAAAAAGTCATAAATTGTTATTTTTATCGGATGGGAATTTTGAAATGTATTAATTTGTTGACTTATAACTTTACAATTTGTTTATGAAGGTACCTATTATATAGCGATAGCACAATAATATATAGCGTAAAGTTAGTTGAGTAGAAAATGTATATTACCCGTTATTTTCATAAATTATTGTTGTATAAATCACATTTAGATAACAGAAATTTGAAATATAAAATTAGTTTTAGTAAACTGTGCAAAACGCATAATAAATAGTTTTTACTCTGGTTTAGTGAAATTTTCTTTATTTCTTTCTTCTTTTTAAAAACAATATTTATATTTTATTCATTCTAAAATTGTTCGTAAATTGGAAGAAAATAAAATTAATTTTATAAATGTTTGAATGAATATTGAAGACTTAACCAGATAAAATAGTAGAAAAACTATACACGAGGAATTAAAAATAACAAGGTATATAGATTATAAAATGATATTTTTTTCAATATATCAAAAAAAAAAAATATATATATATTGGAAAATAAATTCAAAAATTGTGATTTTTAAATATTTTGAAACATTTTATAAAATGATATTTAATAATTATTATTAATAGTTCTTAAAACATTAGTATTTAAATATTTATTAAATACCTATATTAGATACTGAGCGACTTGAGGAATGTATTGGTATTTTACAATGTGTTGTTTTTTTTTTTTTTTTATGTCTGTACAAAATTTCAACCACATGTAGAAATCCGATGAGATTTTGATGAGATGATTTTTAAATAAAATTGCACCTTACATTATATATTTATACGATGTTTATATTTAAATCGTGTTACTAAAGTATGATGCATTAAGTGTATATGGAATAGTTGACAATTGCACGATATCTAGTCGATATTACGTATTTAAAAAAATTTCACAATTTGTATCATTAGTTTCATAATCTGTAGCAGTTTATCCAGTCCACGAAAATATATAGGTTTCATCAGATATACAAATTGTATGTCACTGGTTAAGAGTTTTTTTTTTTTTAATTTTTTCATAGTTTTCACGATTCTATCTCGATTTGCATTAATTTTTAATCTAACTTGTATTTTTTTTTTATCGACAAACTCATAAATCTCGTTTTTACAGTAAAATGTCAATAACGTAAATTTTGAAAAAAAAAAAAAAGAATTTAATTGAGAATGCTTTTGTTCTAAATTAATGGATATATTAATATTATGAAATATATTATTATACTTATATAAATAGTTTTGCATTTGACACTTTTAAAACCCGGCCTCGATGACCTGCAGCTTATCCTGCGGTTTCTCAAAGAGTTACGGTATAGACGTATATACGTCTAGGTAAGGATACCTATAGATATTACTGTGTTTTTTTTTTTACGTTTTTTACATTTTTACTATTTTCGTTTTTGTTTTAATAGTTGATAATTTGTAGGATTAAAATTTTACCAGTTACCATTGACCATAAAATCATACAAATCCACTGACCAACTAGGACGATAGGACCTTTTCCTTACCTACTTAATATTTTAGTATATATTTCGTTTTAAGTTTCTAAATATAAGTTAGATAATATTATCTTATATAATATCTCCGTTTTGTCCGTCCGTCAGTTCGAAGTTACTAGTATGCATACTATAGTTACGATTGTTGCTTTGGTGACCAGGGAGAATGAGATACATATTATTAATTTTGTTTTATATTAAATTCTGAACGTAGCGATGAATTTTTTGGTTTTACAATTATGTGTTTTATTTTTTCATGTTTGTATGTATACACTTTTTCGTTCAGAAGGAGTAAAGTAAGAGTTTTTTGGCGTAAAGTTTTTTCATTTTTGATAGGATATTCGTTCTAGTTTACCGGCTTTTTTTAGTTTAATGTTTAAAATACGTTTAGAAACCGGGAATTCAAAACGCTCGCAGAGTGGGATTTTCTAACTTGTTTAGTTTATAATGTGCTAATAGCTTTAAAAAATGAATAAATTATACAATTTGACTTTGAAAAATACTTTATTTAAAATCTTTTTATTTCAAGTTAGTGAATTACATACACGCGACTCGGAAAGTTTGTAGTTTATAGACGTATGCATTTCGATGTACTTAATCCATTTTTTTTTAAATATTATATGCGTAGTGTTGGAAATTATCTAGATAAATATAGCTTACCAATATTATTTCTTATTCAAAAACATTTATTTTATGGTATTTTTATCCACATCTAGAAAAAAAAAAAATTGTTAACTATACATAATGATCTAGTTGATTACGTTATTATGTAAAGAGGGAGTATGAATTTTAATTACCTAAAACCATCCTTGTTAATTAAAAACTATCTCAGCTCAGTGGCGGTTTTCTTGATAAACGCTGAGGGGAGGGAAGTGTTTTATCATTTCTATTTCATATAATATACACTTTACATTTAGGTTTCTAAATATAAGTCTAGACAACTAATATTCTATATTTAGTAAGGGAACAAATGATTTTACAATGATGTTTATTATTTTTTTCTTTTTCTCTGTTCACAAATTTTCTACCAGAAGGACTGCTAAAATATTTACAACCCTATTTTGTTGCCGGTAGCAATTTACACCTAGTTGGTACTTTAAAAAGGTCAATTTTCGATTTTCTCATTGATTTTTTAATTCGCAAGGAAAAATTACCAAATAATGATGATAAAACGGCAAAAATACGATTTTAACAAATCAAGATTTTTCATCTCTTGGTAATTTCCAAAATAATGACTTTAAAATCTTGAAATTTACATAAAATATTTAATTTAGTAATATATTCACGATGGTTGAATTATTTTTTATTTATTTTTGCGATTTTCCGCTATTTATAGACATTTTAGATTTTGAGGTTTATAAGTCCTAAGAGGGGTTTTAAGACCTATCGCCCCCTCCCCGTAAAACCGCCACTGAGACTTAACTATCAAACTCTCTTTAAAAATTTAATTTCTGACCTGGAAATTCCAAATAAATGCACTGAATAATTTAAATATACTTTCACTTATTTTTATTATTGGCGAATAGAAAGTTCAAATATCAATAAAAGTCCAAATTAAAAACAAACATTTATTGTCTAAAAAATTAAGACAATATAAATAAATTGAAATATCCATATATATTCTTCTATCGTCTTTGAATTGATAAAATATAGTTCAGAATTGAATAGAATAAAATAAAAATATTAATTTACTGACGATGTTTGACAATATGATCTATAGTAGACGAAAACAGATTTATGTGTATTCATACGTGTCTAGATATATATTTCAATTTAATTATTTTTATCTTTATCTAGATAAAATGACTATTGTTATCTGGGTACGTCTCGGTGTATTTTTTTTTTTTGTTTTTTTGTTGTAAAAATTTCAATACCGATTAGTGTGATTATTTAGGTTTTTTTACTCGTAAAAATCGTTTTTTTTTTTCTTGTTTTTTTTTTAACACTATCGTGCGTATATATATATAGGTACGAACAATATGATAACAATATATAGGTACACTCGTATATAGCTGGATTTCGTTAACGAGTCCGTCGTTGGATTTTATTACGTCGCGCGGTGAATTTTCGGGAGAGGGATTTTTTTTTCAACACGTTTCGTTGACATAAAAAAAAAAAAAATAAAAATAGGTGTCGGTGAACATTATTTCCACTGTCAAAAACAATAGTTTTGGCGAAAATCGATTACTTATGCCTATAGCACGCATATAGCACGATGACAGGAAAAATAATAATTTAATCAGAGATTCATATAGACATTGTATTGTATATAGGTACGTATATTCGTATTATGCAGATTGCAGACTATAGTACAATATTGCAGTGACTACATTATTATTATTATTATTATACAATATCATGCCATCCATATCTGTATGCCATTATTATTATATAGTGGGCTTATAAATAGATTGAAAGGGTTAAAGGTCCTATTGTGATGTATTATATATTGATCGGGAGAGCGATTTAATCCACAACGCATGTTTTGTAGGTACCTTTACATTTTCAAAAATTATCTTCATCGCGATGGACCTTATATTTATTTATTTATTTATTTTTTTCAATAATAAATATTCAAATTTCACGTACACAGAATAATCGGTTTTACGTATAGGTATTATTTTTCGGAGTGTGCGGGTGTACCTATATGTAGGTATACTATTAACATTACTGTAAGAACTATATTTATTTATTATGGAATAATTTTTTAATTTTTACAATAAATCTACTTGGCATCCATCAGGGCCGCCCGGAAAAAAAGATTTTTTTTTTTTTGAAAGGGGTGAGGGATGAAAATGTAAAAAAATTATATAATACTTTTTTTCAAAACATAAAATAAGCAAACCATTTTGCCGGCTAACAATCCTAATCAATTGTAATTTGCCAACTTAAAATTCCAAAATACTTCGTAAACGTGAGTGAATAAGCAAAAAAAAAAAAAAAGGGCGTCGACTTAAAAGGACATCGGCCTTTTTCTACTATTTGCCGACGGGTTTTCAGAGTTAGAGGGGTGAGACACCCCCGCCCTGTTTGGTGCATAGGAGCAGCAGTAGTAAGAAGAGGGCGCGAGTGGAACGTTGAGGAATCTTAAAGTTCATCTCGGATAACACATAGAGAGAATCTATCTTCTCAGATATAATAGCTTTCTCGAGAATTCAAGATTTACGCGCTTTTCCTCCTCACCACTATAATAGGTACGTACCTATATACGTATACGTATATGTAATGCTGAAGTACAGGAGATGTAATGCCTTTTTTAAATTTTGCGACTAACTTAAAAAGTTTACGATAATTATAGAGTTAAATTAATAAAAAAATAAAAATTATATTATAATAGCCAATAAAGTGATAATAATAATAATAATAATGATAACTGATAATAAAATACTCTGTACATTGTGTATAATAATAAATTATCAATATTTGTTAGTTCTAGAAAATACCGCAGTGACGTACTAAAAATCCCCGGAAACTGTAAGAGTATATTTAAAACGCTTTGTAAAAGCGAAATGCCTCATGCACTTGGATATATAATTTGACTATGTTTGTAATTATTATCAATGTACCTATTTATGTTATATTTTATATTATAAATCGTCAATTGTTTTGTAAAGTATTCAAATAATAGCATATTTTTATTTATTCATTTAGCTAAACGCCAAAGATGGCTTCAGTACAGAGTTATATACATATACAATAACATAACAGAATACAATAACATATGACATAACATTCTGTATAACAGTATTAAATAATAATAAGATTAGCTACAATACAATATTAAAACATTAATATATAAGAATTTCGAAAACAGTTTACTCATCATAACATACGGTGGATATTTACAAATTAAAGAAATCAAGTCATTTCCAATCCTCAATATTCTTTCTGAGGGATTATCATACCCATAATTTGTACGTTGATCACGAATAATAGTAACATTGCGTAGTAGAATATTATTAATTGAATAATTAAAATTGATTTTTTTTATCGCACGACAAAACGAAATTTTTGAACATTCAGAGACATTGAGCTTTAATTTATTCACGACACACCAATCAATAAGTCTATTAAGGTCTTCTTGAAGAGTAGAACAATCATTTTCACAGAATATATTATGATAAAGTTTAAGGTCATCAGTTAAGAGTTTAAATTGACAAGATTTAAAATATGAACCGATATCGAATAAGAATACCAAAAACCACCACGGGGATAAACGTCCACTTTGTGAGACACCAGGAGTTATATTGCATTTAGATGATAAATAACCATTAATTTTAACTTGTTGATGACGATTGACTAAATAGGATTCGAACCATTGTGATAGGTTACCAAAAAAGCCAATTTGTTTTAACTTTAGTATGAGAATTCCATGGTTTACAGAATCAAATGCTTTACGCATGACGTCAACCTGTAGACCTTTTTCAGCTGGTTCGAGTATATCTGAGTAGACACATAGTAAATTAGTTTCAGTAGACCAGCCAGATCTAAAACCACGTTGATTTGAACTGAACAGATGTTTAAAAGGTTGAGATAAGATGGGTTCTAAATGTTTTTCGAAGAGTTTAGGTAAGGAAGAAAGTTTGGAGATCGGTGTGAAATTAAATATAATATTTTTTTGGGCCAGATTTGTGTATTGGTACGATGTAACTCAATTTCCAAAACGAAGGATATAATCCACATGATAGAGACCAGTTAAAAAGGATGTGAAATGGTATTGACAGGGCATATTTGCATGACTTAAGGACAATTTCAGGCATTTTAACTGGACCAGGGTTACAATTAGTACTTAAACTGTCCAAACCTAAAAATATATCTGACAGGGAGAACTGTATATTAGATAAATGTATTATTTCAGGTAACTGTGGGATGGAATTATTTAAATCAGGAATATCCATAGTGTAAACTGAGCTAAAGTAATCTTTAAATAATTCAGATGTTTCAGAGCCATTTGATTTACTATAATATTATCAAGTTCCATAATAGATGGAATATTATTATTGTTTTTTAAGTTTTTTTGGTGTAGCTTCAGAAGGACTTAGGATTGTGAGATAGACGAGATTGAATATTATGAAAATATTTTAAGTAGGACGTATACCTACCTATATGTATATTTAAGTTATTTAGTTTAAGGTTAAATCATATGGTTCTTCGGATTTTGAAAATTAATTTAAAATTGAGTACACCAATCGACTGAGAATAAAAAAGTTCTATCACACATCAAACGCACCGGTCGGTGAGTATAAAAAATGTGTAATATAATAGAGGTACCTACTATTTTTTTTTATATATTTTTGATATTATTTCGGCTTTTGATTTGTTATTAATATTGCGGTTTACATCTCTGCATTGATCTCTATACGTATATTATAAATTATGACGATTTAGATATTGTCAAACTTCAAACGGGTTCTCTTGAAAAATGTATAAAATTCACAGCTACCAGACAAATTTATTTGCGTATTTTTCTACCAAATTTCATACATTTGTATACTGCGAATTTATACATACCTATACATTTTTCAATGAATTCGAAAATCATATAATATTTTCTACACAAATGGCTTGAATTATATTACTTATTCATATTCGGGGGGGGGGGGGAAGGACGGCTTTTAAGTGAATAAAAATACGCTAGTGCAATGATAATAATTAAAGTATTTAAACATTTTAATTTTAATTTTTTTAAATTTTTTTTTGAAAAATTATCATTATTCGAACATAAATAAAGTAGGCATCTCGAACATTTTCACTAGAATACTTTACAAAATTTAGTGTTTGGCGTATTTCTGGTAATTTTTAATTTCTCCACGTCACCTAATATTATGAGGTAAACGCGAAAAATGTCGTCGAATCAAGTGAATTATTTAACGGTTGGTTTACCGTATAGAGGTACATATTTTATTATATATTTTACTATTGTTATTCCATATAAAATATATAGATCAATGCCGTCATCGGAATTGAATTATTCATGACAATTGTGACGTATTGGAATATGTGTTGGGTAAAAAAAAAAAAAAAACGTTATAATACATTTAAAAATAGACACGAAATTCCGGCATTATATCATCCGGCTTTGGGCTGATATTATGTTATTATCTCTACAATATTATACATATATAAAGGTAGGATATGAATTTTAATGTCCTGAAAACTAAAAAAAATGCCTTAAACAAAATCGCATTTATTTTTATTTTTAACGAATAAAAAAGTTTAAATTGAAAATAACGAACAAAAAAAAAGCATTTATGATTATAAAAACTCCGAAAAGTATCTATATAAAAAATCAATTATGCATATTTTTTCCACTGTCGATGAAATTAAATAAAAATTCGGGATTTAATAAAATAAAATAAAAATATATTATTTACTGACAGTGTTGAAAATGATATTTTTTCCTCGAATTAAAATTGACATCACCATTGGGATATTGGGAATGCAATGAAAATGACGTAGATAAAATTGTGTAACTTTAATATCTTATCTAATATACTAAAATATTGTATAATATAAGATCATTGCTTATATCTATAGAAACATATTTCTATTCCGTTATCTTTATCTAGGTTTATGAATACTGTTATCTAAATATACCTACCTAGTACTTATTTATAGGTGACTTATAATGTGCTGTTAAAACTATTATTTATTTTAATGAATATTTAACAAAGTAAAAGATATTTATTTGGACAAAATATATTTTGTAAAAGTGAAAATAAACATTTCCCATATTTTATTCCTAATTATTTTCTGTTATTCCATTCAAGACTAATTAATACACAAATTAATGACATTTGTGTGTGATCGGCCGGCGCGTTGTGACGATAAGTTAAAATATCATTAATTTTAATTAATATATTTTTTTTAATAAATTAAAATAACATCGCGGTTTTATTGATAAACTAGATAAAACACGCGATGTTATACTTTATTTTTATTATCATTGGTCAGATACGACATATATATATCGATATGTATAAATATATTTTATGAAATGTATTTCAGAGAGTTTTTTTGTACATTTGATTCTATATTTTTTCGTAATTTTTAAATTTTTATTCGCCTCCCTTATTTGTTAAAAATATAAAAAAAATTTCGATTTTAAAATGGAAACCTATGATGTTGACTAATTTCTTAAATAAAATATTTTTATGAGAATGTATACGTATTTATTTTTTAAATCCAAAAATATGTCTCGAGTAACAATCATTCAAATTTAAGACTTGGCGTAGTGCATAAGTACTGTAGTATGTAATTTTAATCATATATACATGTGTAGTTTTAACAAATAAGGTGGAGGATTAACATTTTAAAGTTATAAAAAAATATAGAATCGAATGAATATTTGACAAAAATTATTTATACTTTCCAAAATATAGCCTTCTTCATGATCCTCTTGTACAGTACGATGTTGTACAAACATCTTGATTTTTATATTGTGTCAGATTAATTATTGTTTTCATATTTCTAGAAAAAAATTTAAATTATCAGTATAATTATGAAAAATGCCTCCACAATTTAAAAACTGGGTGTATGATAGTTAATTTTATTTCATACCAATAATAAATATAAAATATAAAACATAAAAATATTTATAATTATTAATGTATTGATAAATATTACGTTAATTGATGAATTCCAAAAAAAAAAAGTAAAAAAATATAGTACCTAATTAAAAGTCATCTACCTCCAAATGTCGTGGGGTCATTGAAAATGAAAAAGTATAGGTATAGGTATTTCATTTCATAGTCCAGTTTATTTTAAATTCTGTGAGAATCGGGGAATATATTGATATTATTAAGATTATGTATTTTTTTTTTTTTTATATTTGTATACATTTTTTCAAGTAGAAGGAAAGTCTTATAGTACCTAGAGAACTTTTTTGATAGCAAATTGGTTCTGGTTGGTATTTTGAAGAAATCATTTTGCGATTTTTACAGCTACCTTTTACAGCGAAATAATATTTTATAAAAATAGGAGAAATAACAAAATGACAAATAAAGTTGTCATAATTACATATTCATTTTATTTTTTTAATAATACTATCACAGGTAAAATTTTAGTTTTAAATTTGTGGAAGGCGCTATAAATATTATACCTGTAACACTAACATATGTGACTACGCTATATTGAATACAAACCATTTTGGGCGGCTATGATTGATTTTTGGAGGAACTTAGCCCCTTGATAATTTCGCTTATGTATATTATACAAACATTGTTTATAATCTTCGTTCGAACGCAATGATTTATCTTCGCTTTGAAATTTCAAATAATAATGTTATACTTTCCTGTCCGAGGGTCGAAGGAACAATGGACCAACTTCTACCATTTGTATCTGGTCAACTTTTGAATTATGATATTATTCAATAAAAAATCGGATGTATACGCTAGAAACGAAATGTATAGGTACACTTATAAGGTACCTATGTCCTACGTATATATGCAAGAGATTGGAATTGGGTATAATGAATGTTTTAGTAGACACGAACACGTATTTATTAATAACCATATTTTATTTTTGTCAATAACTAAGACATCATTATATTAGTTATTAATACAATTTCAAGTACAAAAAAAATATTGAAAAATTATTTAAAAATAGTAAAATAATAATAATATATATAATATATATATATAGAATATACATTATACATGGTATAAAAATAAGTAAACAACTAAGTTTAGAGATAGGTAGTTACGATATTGGTATTGGTCCGGAATAGCGTTCTATTTTTTGTAGTTGAAACTGTGACCGTGGCCGTACGACGACAGGCCCAAGCTACCGTATCCGTGGGATCCGTTGTAAAGACTTCCGGAACCGATGGACGAAATCCCGTATCCAGAACCGTAACTGGAACCATGACCGATGGCGGACGGTCCAAAACCGGAACTATAACCGGAAGCGATCAAGGGTGTCGCGTGGACTGCCACTGCGATGGCCGGTTGTGGTGCGGGTACGACGACTGGAGTGGCCACCGGCACGGGAACGCTTTTGATCACGGGGACGGGGTACGGTTTGGACACGGGCACTGGGACGTCGCGGACAACCGGTACTGGGTATGGTGATGGGACGGGATGGGGAACAGGCCTGTCGACTGCGTACGGGACGGGTCTTTCCACTGGCACTGGGTACGGGGCGGGCACGTGCACTGGATATGGGCGGTCGACTGCGTACGGCACTGGGTGTGGCACCGGGACGGCTACGTCGCGGTGAACTGGCACCGGGTACGGAGCGGAAACCGGTTGAGCGTGCCGGTTGATGATGTGCACTTCCTTGGAGATCGGTACGAGGGGTCCGGTTGTCGGAACTGGAGCAGCGACGGCGGCTACGGTTTCGTATCCAGAACTGTATCCCAAGCCATGTGATAATCCCAAACCAGAACCGTACTTCAAACTGGAACTATAGCCCAGACCAGAACTATAGCCAAGACCGGAACTATAGCCAAGACCGGAACCATAGCCAAGACCGGAACCATAACCTAAACCGGAACTATATCCTAAACCGGACTTAATTCCAAGACCGGAACCGTAACCCAAACCGTGGCCGTAACCTAGACTGGAACCGTAACCCAAACCGGAGCCGTAGCCCAGACTGGATTTAATGCCCAGACCTGAACCGTATCCGAAGCCAGAACCGTAACCTAGACTGGAACCGTAACCCAAACCGGAGCCGTAGCCCAGACTGGATTTAATGCTCAGACCTGAACCGTAACCGTAACCAAGGCCGGAACCATATCCGTAACCGAGGCCGGAACCATATCCGTAGCCGGGACTGTAACCGAGACCGGAATTGAGGCCTGCACCAATACCGGATAATCCAGAAGCCAAAAGTCCCAAACTTCTCTTTTTTAGTTTCGTTGATTTCTTATCATTGTTAGATGTATCAGCCCTGACGAGGACTATGACGGCCAAAGTGACAAGAGCTGTTGCCTGTAACCAAATAAAAAACAAATACTGGAGTAAAAAAAAAAAAAAAAAACTAGTCACTTATAATATTAGAACAATGATTCACGTATTTATGTGAATAAAAATTATAGGATATATGCAATAAAAATGGTAAAACGATGATAAACCATATTAGGCAATACAAGTATATTAATTGATTTTTGTCTCTGAAAAATCACGGGATTTTTAATTAGATATTATAAACCTATAAAATATGGACGTGTTTATTATCTTTGTCTCTTTGATAATATTACTCGGAAATGTGTAATATTATTTCAATGTAAAAGTGGTAAAAGTAATACCAAGTAAGACTGTTCTGTTACCTATTTAAATTATTTCGACGAAATATATTTACGAATAAATCAAATTGTTATTTTATATTATGTACTACTTTTACTTGTATTATTATTTGGGAATCGTCCAAACTACTTGAAGTGCTCCGAGCAGGTTGTGTGTGGTGCAGAAGCGCGATGGGCCTGAATGGCATGGAAGATGAATAGGTACGTAAAATATGCTAAATTATAATTATAGAGGAAAAAAAGCGTTTGGCTCGAAAATATTTCTAGAGAGTTTAGATGAGTACCAAAAACGTAGGTACCTATTTAAATGAAAGTGGTGTTCGGATGTTCCTGACAAGACTGTCTATACAATAATGAGTTTGAATCCTATATAATGACAATAATCGAGACCGGACTGGAAACGAACTCTAATGATATATATATATATATAGGTATATAGGTCCGTATCGCGTGGGTATATATAGGTACATAACGAATCCGTGGTCGCTTTAACTTATATATTCCAAAAAGTGCTAAGTGATTTTAAATTTGATAGGAAAAAAAAACTACACGCATTATACGTGTGTTTGTAGGTAATAGGTACTTACGAATTTCATTTTGAGTGGTGTTGACGATCGGGTATGGATGTAACTCGTGCGAATGATGGTTGTCGGGCACGGTCGACGGACTATATATACGCGTTTGACGAAATGTGAGTATCCCCTGCAAAAAAAAAAAAAATAAAAAAATAAAATAAAAAAATAAAAAATTCCACGGTATTGTGCGTGAGTGTATAGAACGTACGTATTATAGGTACGTACAAAAGTAAAATAGCGAAATGAATAAAAAAAATTCGTAATAAAAACGACGGGAATCCGGTAATATGACGGTAACCGGTATATACCGCAGTGTGGTATGTTGTGTCATCGGGTACGTCGGATCGTCGTCGTCGTCGCGGCTGCAAATGACAAAATCTGGAACGTTATTGCGATCACGTCGTCCTCGGCATCACGTAACTCTGTCACACGACGACAACGCGGTTGGATAATAACCGATTCGACCGATTCGACCGAAGTCGGCGAAACTCGCCCGATCATTTTAAATAAAGGCAAATATTATACAGGTGGTGTCACAGTGCCTCCGACCGCATCGGCCGATCACGCCGACGTCGGATATCCATCGGACGAGATTCAATTTCGCTTGTTTTTATCGGCCAATTCAGTGGACGTACGTCAGTTTTTTTACGTAATCAGTTCACGAAACCCGTGAAAAACGAATGTCATTTTATAATATTATATCTTATCGTCGCATCACGAACCGCGAGAAATCGATAAGTTTGGTCCGTTTTGGCTTTTGGATTTTTTCTCTTATATTGTCCAATATATAACAAAAAGTTGATTTAGTCATTGTCATATATATTTGAAAAAATCTTCATCCTGTTCCAATAGTCGGCGAAATAACGTATGGAATTCTCCATATTTTTCCCTTCCCTATCCTTGAAAATATCATTTGTGTGATGATTTCGCTTTTTTAATAATAACAATTTGATAGCAGGACTTGTTTCTAACAACGAAAAAGAGGGGACATCCATTTCAACCTGCACTCATTGCATTGAAATGAACAACTGTCGGCCGATTTTGTCGGCCGACATCTGGCGAAAATTATCGGCCGACCGACGTCGGTGCCACCGTGACCGCAGTGTTACCGTTCGGACGCGGGACCTCTGATCACATGTACAGGGCGAATTGGATTTAGAAGCGAAAAAGATCTTAGTTTAGTTTTTTTTTTTTTTTTCAAATTTGAGGTTATAGATGGTGTCATTTCTCACGCGTTTCGTTGTCGTGACTCCGGCGTTCACTACGAAATCTACGCTACGTTTGATTTTAGACAGTTATATTTAGACAATAATATAATATGTACGATTCGAGCCCGGACGAGTTGTCACTATATGCAGTATTGAAAAATGGTCCGAATCGTTGCAACTCGTAGAGAAAAAAAGAAAAAAAAACGTCCCGATTGTCAACTATCTAAATTATTATTGATGGTGCATTTTATACAGCTATAATGTCAATATATGTGTATTTTACGTTTGTATAAGTATAATATTATAAATTTTGGAAGAAAAAAACTCGAGTAGAAATTAATGTAATTTTTTTACAGCTTTCCCGAAAAGCTTTTTTTTTTACATTTGATGAATGAAATCATTTTTATCACTAATAGACAATATAAAGGACACTAAAATCTAAAATCTAGGTATAGGTAGATAATTGTATTAGGTTCGGAAGTTAATGTCGTTTGAATTTGATTTTTGGAATGTATGAGACAATTGCTAAAAATGTGTTTCTATAGCATACATGAATCTAAACAACTATAATTGTTTTTGTGTATTTAGTTCCTTTTTACATTTTTTGGGGTATTTTTTTTTGTATAGGTTGTACGTGAATTTAAAGAAAAATTACTAAGTACTTTTTTTTTTTTGATTTTTACAAGTCGTAAATCATATAAAATCTAATCTAATCTAATATTACAAAAATAGTATGTTAAATTGCGTTTCTATCGTATATGAATCTAAATACTTATAGGTACCTAACAACTTTGTATTTCAATCTTTATAAGTATTGTCAATTTTTAAATAATTTTACAATTTTACTGGCATTATTGAACATTATTTGGTTATATTTGCATTTTTTTTAAATAAATATTAGTGGTCAGTAAAGAATTTAAAAGGTGAAACTCTACTCGACAGCGTAATTAAAAGTTTTTAGAATTTAAAGTGTTTGCAGAACTGTGGGTGGGTCGCAAAACGGTGCATCGCTTGGCTATCGGCTTTGCTAAAAACTATAAATTGCCGTCAGACTTAAGAGATTTACATTATAAAAATATTAGTTTTCATTAAATAATACGTCGTTAATATAAAATTCATAAAAAAATAATTTTTTAATATTACTTAGGTATTAGTTATTAGTATTTTTTATTTATTATAATAAGAAAAATATGAAAAATTATTCGGTATTAAAATATAATTTATTTAATTTAATTAAACTTTTTCTTTTTTAAGGGAAATCATTTTTGTTAAATATATTTTTTCAGGAAAATACAATTTGGAAATGTATTTATTATTTTTTCTGGAAACTGTCACATTAAATAATGTTTAATATAGGTTTAATATAGTTTAATACTAGGTATAGATATAATATTCATGATTACATGAAAACTGCAGATATAGGTACCTATAATTGAAAATATTTTTAATTTACATTTTTAACATTTTACACCTCATCGTTAGTGTTAAAAATATTTTATTTTATGAAAAAAAAATTTAAATATAAATTATATAATATTATTATGAATATGTTAACATTGAAATATTAAAGCTTATAGCATATATAATTGAATTATAAATAATTACGACACGTATATACGTAATAGGTATACGTGCAGTACACGGTGAAAATTTGGATACAAGGTCATTCCGCGGGGAGGGGGGAGGTCAAAATATATTTTATTATTTTAGTCCGTATTGAATTTATGTTTAAAAAAATGTGAATTAAATGTTAAAAACATTTCAATACTACATTTGAAATCGCCAAACAAATCGTTGTATGTAACAAAACCGTGGCCCAGCGAGATGTTCACCCTATACTTAACTGTATATTATTTTGCTCTTAATTATTCAAAAAAAAAAAAAAAAACCAATTATGAAATTATGAAATGTATATTTGAATGAGATAAAAATGTGTGATATTGTTGTTTACAATAATAAAAAATAGTATACTATATTATATTTTAATTTTGGGTCAAAATAAATTGTCTGGATTTTTTAATAATTCAAGAAAAATAATAAGTGGTTTTTTAATGAATTTTTTTAGGATGAACTCATATTATATCAATCACTATATTTTCTTAGATTTTGAGTTCTATACTCATAGTTGTATAAACGTTAGAAATTATTTTGTAGTTTATTATGTGCAGGATGCATATTCATATAATAATCAAGGCCGTGTCCGGCCTCTCTAAATTTTTTCAACTTTTGACACATTTTTTATATAAGTTAGTGGCTTTAAGCATCTCAACAACAATATAATTTAATCATAACCGATCGGTTAATCACCACAACACTTTTAAAAAACATATACTTATCTACGTAGATTGTGATTTTAATGCAACAGTAAAACTAGTCAAAACCATCTTATAGGTGAAATAATGGATATAGATAGGTGTAATTGATACAGAAATTTAATATAATTAAATCAATTTAAATTTTATTTATTTATTTAAATAAATTTAATTAATATAATTGATAATTGATACAGTTATACAAAGCATCATCAAAGATAATATTGTACATTTAATTTTAAACCGCTTACCTTTAAACTTGCTAAAAATAAGTAATCAAAATTTTATACTAGTAACTTACTATAGTTAAATAACTTAAATACAACTTTTAAGGCGGTTATCTGTGACGAGCTTAATATATACAAACAAAAAAATCTGTTTTTGTCCGTCGTCGATCGAGTCGTCCGTAGACCGAAAATATTTTGAAAACTGCAGGTTGGAAAACTCCAGACGAAGACTTTTTAATATTTATTCCTTAAAATAGTTTTATTAAATTGAAAATCATTAAATATTAGTCCTCCTCAAATATTTTGAAAAAATTGGATTATAAAAATTGAAAAAATGTAAAAAATTCGATTATAAATTGATTTGTCGATAAATTAAAATCTGTTTTCGAAATTCATAAATCCGATAAATCGCTATAAGATGGACAAAACATAAATTCAATATAATACACTGAAATTATGAAATATATTTTGGACACCCTCCGAAAATAAAATCTGAATACGGCATTGCATAGTATACTTTTCTCCATTTCGAACCCATTATTATAAGATATATTACACGAAAACGGGCGTATGATTGAATTAAATTACCCTGTATATAAGATATTCAATTTCGAAAGTTAAAAAACGAGGGGTTCTCTCACTTACCGTGCCGAACTCGCGGTTTTGTTTTTACACGAGAATCGCAACGTGACCGAATTCCGTACAGGTACACGAGTATGAACGGTAACCGCATATACCCAATGGTTACCGCTGTACAGTACATCGCCTATATTTACTTTTAAGTCCCATACAATCTAACCTATAACCGCCACGGATTGTTAATTATACTCGTTTATTTTAACCGATCGGTGTACAAATATTTGCAGTTTCAGAAGTATCTCTCCCGATGTCACATAATATACCAACCAGCCAGCGATGATAAAAACTGGTTTATATATAAAATACATAATTAATTTTACCCATAGGTACATTCGAAAAGTCGTACCTAATGATATAGGTAAAATACCTAATATAATATTAGTTTTAAAATACTATATTGTTCGGTCGGATTCTTCATTGGTTGTGGTCTATATGGTTAATTTTAAATTAAAAAAAAAAATATATATATATATATATGTATATATACCCACTAAATTTTATCTGTAAATATTAATCTTGAATTTTTTAAAAAAAAATACACTAAAAATCATCGAATATGCTTTTAAAAAAACTTAAAAAAGCGTTCTAAAATATTAAAATGTCGAAAAAATTACTGTGTACATTTTTTTAAACTACGAGCAAATACGAGTACATATATTTTAGGTATATTCAATTAAATTATACAGTATTAATATCTGCAGTAGTGTACGTGCAAATTTTAAGTCCACGAGCGAAAATCTTCTACAGGCTCTATTCCACTGTCAGGTTTCATAATAATTTGTAGACTACAAATTATTCAAATTCAAATAAATTCAAGTTTATACGAGTATTTTTTTTAATTTTAAAATATTGTGCCATTTATAGATGAGAACATTATCTATACCCGATTGTTGTTTTGATTTCGAAATTTGAATCGTAAATATATATTATATAATATAATATATATTTATTTCAATTATTGCGAATTAAAATTCATTATATCTCTTTTAAAAATTCAAATTTCAGGAAAAAACGATGGTCATATATAAATAATGTATACCCATCTATACATTATATTATAGGACAGTTTACTCTAATATTAAAAGAATTACAAATAATAATGCAGAACGTAAATTTCCTATAATGGCAGTTGGATAAATATATAGGACAGAAAATAAAATATATTTTGCATTCTCTTAATAAGTCTGAGTAGTATTATATGTTTATATTGCGATATTTATCTTATCAATATCAAAAAACCATGATTTTGATTATCAAGTGGTATATGTGTAGTGTCTAGCGCAGATCAAGTTTATTTTCATAATGATTAGCAATTAATAACATGTTATTTATGAATAATAGGTACTTTATATTTAAATGTTTACAATAGATCAAGTTTAGTGACTTTTTCTAAACATTAAAGTGATTTACTTTAACATATTTTATAATTTAATTTAATATTAAGATCTTGTTATTGGTTAGAAAAGTAAATAAATTAAAATTGTTTACATGAATTTTTTGTGTATGAAAATTCTGTAAACATAATTTTTTACTTTCGAAAAGTAAAAACGAAGGGAATTAATGAATAATAATTAAAAAAAAACATATTTTCGTTATGTACCAATAATAATGCTTTATTAATTGATTTAGTAGTTATATTAATTAGTTATTTTTAAAATGTAATTTTGTAGTAATTAATTTTACGATCCCCCTTAATAAAATCCTTGTACCACAAAAAAAGCCAAGAATTCTAAACTTTTGCGAATGGAATAATAAATTAGTATCAACAGGTACTTTCAACAGCTTATTACTACAACTATCACTGGCCATCTATATTATATACAGATAGAACATTACCCATTATTTCTTGTGTCTAAATGTTAAAGTACTTACTACAAGTTATGTTTTTCCAAAATAAAATCACGTATATCAAAACGTCAAATGTTCACAACGTAGGTAATAATTCTCTACCGACCCGAAAAAATCAATCTAATCTAAAAAAAAAAAAATATACATAAGAAAATGTAAATTCAATACACTAAATTATCAGATATAGTACACAAGTAGTAAGTAATTAGATTTGATATAATTAGTTTTAAACTACTGTACCAATGTTCATGGTTTTATAATTGTTTAAAAATACTCAATCAATTTTAAAATGTCTTCTATTTTTAGATGTTATTTTCTAGAAGTTATTTCCCGTTAACTTAAACATTTTTTACTGGACGATGGATCATATTATTTCAATATCAGGATGGATTATTTACTTTAAAATAGTTTTATTAACTTTTAATACATTTCACTCCTTGTAAACTGATAACAGATTTGGTTTTGTTTTAGTTTGCTTGGTATACCTATATTTTCAGGATATATGAAAATGAATTATGTTTTCCTGATATGGATTTCGGCTTATACAGTTTGCTTTTTATTTTTTTAGTTTCTATATTCATTTCATTTTAAACAATGTTATTTATTTATTTGAAGTTTTTTTGGATTTTGAATATATAAGTGTTTAATTAAATTATTACAATAATTATCGCTGTGTTTGTTTTAATTTGAATGTCGACTGTATTATATTATTTTATCCATTTTCGAAAGTCCTGATTTTCATAGTAGTCGACTTTATACGGTAGGTACCAAATCGACGCCATTGCAAAATTTGACTTAAGTATGTTTCTTTTTTATGAATATAGCAGCTAGAGCCTATAGTCTAGGATAGGACACATAATATACGATGGGATTACTATGATCTAATCTAACCTATAAGATTGATGAGTTGACGAGTTATGTGATGTTTTTGTACAGTATTATCTTTGAAGTATATTCGACCACTACAGACTACTACGTCGTTTCGTTCTAAAAGTATAGCAAAATACCTAATTATATTGTTTAAAATCAATAATTGGACTTTTGTAACACGTGGCACAATATAAGTGCACGTGGTAGTCATACTAAAAAAGTCGAGTAAAAAATAACGAATGCAAACAATTAATATTATTTTTAATTAACATTTTTAAATGTAAACGGATGATAAGTACCTATGTGTGTATGTCATATTTTATGATTATTTTTATGTGTTAAAATTTTTTTATACATTTTTTTACGTAAAAGTGTCTCCTATATTCCATCCTTTTCACAATATGTAACCCAAGGTATCAAATTTACACATTTAATATTATAAATTAATAATATTTTACACAATTAATTAATATATATATATATATATTTAAACAATTTGTATATTTAATGTTATTAATTTTTTATTCGTTCGATTTAATAATTCCGGTTTTATTGCTATAATAGTTGGTCAGAAAATTGTGTATAGTTCTAACTATTAAAATGACAAGTCGTAGTATAGTTTGAGTTTTTCTTTCATTTACACGCCTAAGGTTAGACGAGGTTACATTTTCAAATGTTTTTCTATTTAAATTTTCTTTTTTTTGTTGGTGAAATGTTTTATATACCTATCTAAAAAAAAAAAAAAAAAAAAAAAAAATAATAAATTAAATGAAAATAATTATAATAAATATATAAAATTTCTTTAAACTCATCCAGTCTGTGTTTGTATTTTATAGTTTCGAGTAAATTAAAATTAATATTATAATCGATTTCTAATGGATTCAAATTTATGATTTTAATCACATTTTCCGAATTTAAATAAGACATCCCAGAAGACCGTAGTATATTTTATTTTGCTTTCTGGTCGCAGAATTATTCACCATTAAAACACTATTTGATTTGTACCTATTTATTTATTTTAAATAATTTGTATGATAATTAGGCATTAATGTTGATATTATATTATATATTATTATTTTAATTGTTATGTAGTTAATATTTAAATATTGTATCAAAATTGACAGTTTCATTGAAATACATAATACATATAATATATGGGAGGAGAAGGACTCTCAAAATTCTGCATACAGGACCAGTAAACTGCATATCTATGGCATATTATGTTAATAAATACTTGCGTTCAAAATCATATCCTACGTTTGTGCGGAGAAGCATTTTTAATTATTGTTATAAAATTCTGTTATCGTTTGTTGTCCCGTTTCGTGTTCAAAATAGCCTTTTCAAAGTAAACGTTGCGTAATGTTTTAATGTTATCGTTGTTGTGCACAATGCACAGAGTTCGGTATAATAGGTAGTACATACAATTATTATTATTATTATTATTATTATGTATATTTAGTAAAAACATTTACGTACAAAATATAAGTACAAAAAAAAAAAATGTATAATTAATATAATATAATAATACAGTATCATAAAATGATATAAAATGTATAGTGTGTTCGAATTTAAATTTCAAAAATTAAATAAGAAAATAGTTTACGTATTTCCACCATAAATATAATATATATTTTAACATTTTGCGACATTTATGTTAAAAAAATTTGTTGATTTAAGATTTTAAGACTTAAAAAATCAATACAAGATACAATTATTCTATTTATATTCAAAATAATTTTATAATCGGTGGTCGTGTTTGTAGCCATTTAAAGTATTTGAACAAAATATATTGTTTGAGTATAAAACTGCAGGCGAAAATAAATACGATCTGGATACTCAATTTTGGTTATAAATATTGTAATTTTTCAGAAGAATTTTTAGAGATTTTAATTTACACAAAATATTTATTCTAGTGACTATAATAACGTGACAAATGTTTAAAATTGGTGTTTTCCAAATTCGGGCTATTTATAGAAATTTTAACTTCGAGCATTTTGTGTTTTAACTTTTATGGCCTAAAAATTCAAAATAGGATTAATCGTGCTTTACTCTAAGTATATTCAAAATTTATACTTACACTACATTTTTAAATATGCAGTAGGTATACTGAATGTTACATAATTAACAGTAATAAATAATAGTTACAAGTATAATATTATACCGAAGTTCGCTCAAAATCGTTTTGTGGAAAGAAATTCTTTATTATTATTTTCAAACTCAATATTTTTATCATGAGTATCCTATCCATCGAGCGAAGTGTTTATATTCCCAATTTTCTGGCTATTCATTATTGATTTTGAGAATAGTAAGGAAGCTATTGATTTTACAATGGTGTTTATTTTTAGTTATTCTGCAAGCACATTTTCCAGCCAGAATCCAGAGGTATTTTCTATAAATATGAAATAATAAAAAAAAAATTTAATAAAAATTACTTAAATAATTAGGTATAGTATTACATGTGGACGAAATGATGAAATAAAATTCTTAAACTTTATTTATAGGTTAGCCGGTGTCGTTAAAATTGTTATATTTCAAAAGTAGGTCATCATAGACGATGGAAATAAAAAAATTAATGACTAAAAAAAATTTCATTATTAGGAATGTATATGAACCTGAAGCATATATTTATAGCCAGCACAGAATCGTATCAAACTGCAGTCGAAAAAAAATAAAAATCATAATAATAATAATAAATAATTTTTCAATGCATTGAAATCTTAACAATTTAATGATTCATCAAAATGATAGAAAATTGTATCCTGTTTAAACGTTTATATAAGTATTTTTATAAACTTTTGAACACTTGTTAGTATACTGTAACAAATACGTTTTGTTTTTTTTTTTTAGGGGAGGGTAATTTTTCATTATGGCTATTTTAGACGTCAGCTTTAGCTCAAATATATTTCTAAAATATTTTTCAATCTATTTAAAGCACATATATTCTATGTGTTAACCCGATTTTCTGAAACAGTCAGTTCTATTCATAGTATCAGTTTCGTTTTAAGGTTCTAACCATTTTGATACCTATATAATTACCGTTTATGGGGTTATTTTTGCGAATCGTGCAATTTTTTTTTTTATGACAACACATTTTTCTGCGATATACCTATTTAGTTTTTTTCAATTGCGATATTCCAACACAGCAAAGATTAACAGAAAACTCTTTTTTTTTTTTATGTATATAATTTAAATTCTCCACGATCTTTTTTTGTGAAACTACAATAAAGTAATTAGCAATATTACGATTGCTAATATATATATATATATATATATAAATTTACTTTTTTTTGAACTAGTTTTTAATATTGTAGATCGACGTGGTATTATTATTAATTAATTAGTTCGAAATCATCGCCGCCGATATTATGCAAACAAATAAATAACCACCGAAGTATGGTATACATTGTACTTTAATATGATGTAATAATTAATTTCAGAACGGTGTAGGTATGTGAATATTATTAGAATATATGTTTTTATAAGTTAATTTGACATTTTCTTTTTACTCGATTATATACCTATTTAAAAAAATGTAAAAATCAAATTGGTATTACAATAGTAGGTAGGTAAGGTAGATATATAGGTACTTACGTGAAATCAATCATTACCTATTATTATTTATTTCTGATAAAAATGTAAAAAAAACCAACTTACTCCGATTACAATTATCTATATATTATGTATATTTAGTCAGATTTTGAAGTAAAATCGACTAATAAGAAAATTTGAAAACCGGTTTTCTCTTTTATAGATGTATAATGTATATATATGCAGTACTTACCTATAGTATTTAAATTGGTATTTAATTTGCTAAATAAAATAAAAAATATGTTTAAATTATATTAAAATATTATAGGTACTATATATGTCTGATTAAATTTATACGAAAACTGTATGTCTGGTAAATAATCTTATAAAATAATATTTGTGATGGAATTATGATTAAATTAATTAGATAAGTATTAAGTAAGGCACGGATTTTAATTAAAAAAAATTTTTTTTTTTTTTGTGGGGGAGGAGGTTATCTAATATTTTTTTGGCGATTATTAAACTTTCGAGTTTTGTGGTACATATAAACGCATTAACAGCTCATTAAATCATTTTTGAATGGCATTTCTTTAATTTTTACAAATAATTGAGATCTTCGCTTTGATTATAATATGAATAGTAAAAATGTGAATTTTAAACCTTTATTTAATTTTTATTAGGTTTTTAAACATAAGTTTAGGCAGTTGACGGACACTTTGTATGGTTACTTTGAAAGAACAAAAAACCATGGACAGTTTTTACTATGGTAAGTAGTCACAACATTTTTATGGCGGACACTTTTTACTATTTCAGATAGCGAATATTTTGTGAGTATTCTGCAATAAATTCAAATTAAATAAATGATTTTTCGAATAAAATGTGTATAATAATATATATATATATATATATATATATAATTATTAATATTTTAAAAACGTTTATTATTATATGGCTATATATATATATTTTGTATTTTGCATATTTTAAATGTATAAACTATTTAACATTTATTCATTATTATTATAACAAGTAAATATATATTTTTATTTTTAAATACACGAAAAATTTAGCCCTTGTGACTAGAAAAATATGACAAATAAAATTTAACAACTATTGTTAGTTCGTAGTTACTACCTACGTGTTAAATTAAAAAAATTTTTTTTATAAAAAATTAATAATAACTATAGATGTACCTATATTACAAAAAATGTAATTAAAGATATGACGAATGCAATTTACTGCGAATAATGTATACCTATCACATGCATTGTAAATCGTTTAAAAATATAATAATATTCTTTTTTTACATTATTAGAGAGTTTCTGCTACCCGTATACGACAAACGTAAACATGAGTTAAATTTTGTTATCACAAAATTTACTATCATAATATTTTAGTATTGTTTGTAAACCGTTTTATTCATTCTACTGTTCTATAGTAATATACTTGTGACTTGTCTATGATTAATTTTTTTTATGTATTATTTAAATACTTACTGCATAAACGATTTTTGTTTTCACTTGATTTGCGATATTGTTGTTTTGATACTATATTATATTATAAGTGTGGAACAAGAGTTAGTACACTTATTTCACTGTATTCAGTTATCACAATAGTCTATTGGTTTTCGGGAAATTTACTATCGACTATCTGGGGAAAACAAATTATTACCAGAGCGCTGCTATAAACGGTTTTCCCACTGTACCGAGCGTCACTGTACCTATATACTTTTAGTACACTTATGTATATAATATACTTTTCCGATGATCGCCGGTCGGATATATATATATGCAATTATTCATATCAAAAATAAGTTTTACTATGTATTTGTAACACATGTAAGTTATATTACTAATTAATGATATTATTATTGTACCTATATTATATTTTATTATTATATTATTCATGTGCAAAAATGGAAAAGAAATAATTAATAATCAAAAATATTGGATACAATAAATTAAAATGTACCTATATTGATTTTTATTAATTAAATATTTAATAATAGAATAAATAAAATATTAGTGTATTAATAATTAATAATAATATATAAAATATTATAAATTATTATAACATTATAATTCAACATATACGCATATTGCCTATTAGACCATTTTGAAACTTTTGTAAGTAAAAAACCTCCCAAAAATATGTAAATTAGGTATATGACGTTTACAAATTGTTTGTCGTTCTCGTATACGAGAAACTCCATACGTTCTCGTATACGAGAAACTCCACACGTTCTCGTATACGAGAACGGCAAACACATCCCGGGAATACTGCGCATGCGCACTACTACGGTCACGTGATTTTCTCGTACACGGGAAACAAAATTACGGGTCGCAGAAACTCTCTATTATTTATATAAAAAAAAAAATGATAAAAAACCAAGGATGCAACCAGTTATCGTCGTAAAACATTAATGTTTTTAATGTAAATTGAAAATTTTGAACGCTGAGTTAGACGGATTTTAAGGTTATCGAAGAGGGATGATGCATACACAACGCATGAGCTGTGGCTATTGATTAGAGTGATAATATAAACGTCAATATATAATCTGGAATACATTTTGCCCGTACAAAGTGTCTCCGCGGTCAGCAAATAAAATAACGGACAGTACAGAGTGTCCGTTTCCCATGTTTACGACACCCTACCAGTTTGTTGATTTGGTTACCAAATTTGGTTAGTCACTATTTTATAAAAATCGTACTGTACTCCATTTTACATTAGAGATATGTGATGATGGGCTATATGCATTTCCACCTCATAATTTATCACCGTAAAACTATGATTATTAGTATTCTACTATTTTTACCGAAGAACGCAATAATTGATAAGTATTTAAAAAACAAAATAAGTTGAATTTAATATTTTCAATATAAATTATACTAACATTATAAAGTATTACTTTATAAGTAGGTACCTACCTATACCTAGTTTAATACTAAAATATATTGTTATTAGAATGTTATAGTTTGTTTTGGAAAATTGCCGAATATAGTAACGAGGACTCAGATTTTAATAACTAAAATACTCACCTAATAATAATAACAGCGGCGTATTTATAGGGGTGAAGGGGGGGGGGTGTGCACAGGGTTTCCACCGTCCCTTAGAGGCTTTTTTTTTTTTTTGTAGTTATTTTAAATCGTTACAGTAGAAAAATTAAATTCGACAAGATTCAATGAGTATATATATACTACATTAGTAAATATCTATTGACACGTCTTGACAGTTGATAATGATGATAAGTATTATGAAATATTTAAACAAATTAATTTGATCTATGAGTGGATACACTGTAATTTCAACATTTTCTGCCAAAGACAAGCACAGCAGCTTATATATACAATAAGAGCCATGGAGGTAAGAGCATTATTATCAAAATGTCTAAAATATTTCGTTGTCTTATGATTTTTATTGTAATTATTACTTTAAATATTTATATAGTAACTAGTTATACCAGTGTGGTACGGTAGGTTGTAATTACAGGGGCGGATTGGTGGATTAGAGTATTTACAAAAATATTGTAGGTTAATTTATTATATTGTAGGTAATATGTAGGTTATTATTATTATTATTTAGGTAGGTACCTTTCCTCCCTAACTTACATATTTAAATTGTCTTTATCAATTTTTGATTCTACATTTTCAGTTTAAGCCCGGAAATTTGTATAAAAATGTAATGCGATCATAGACGATCTATACGTCTTTTGTAGCGGTATTTAGCTACAAATCGTTTTTTGAGATGTACACCTATAGCATCCAGTCCCAGATAATGTTAGTGTTTTCTATATTATAAGATTTTTTTTTTTGTTTTGTAAAAGGGCCGATTCTGTACGTTTTCCCGGGACCAAAAATTTTCGCCAATCAGTCCCTGGTTGTAAATACATATTTTATAATATTAACGGAAATTGTTTGACCAAAAAAAAAATGGAAGCAATGGATTATGGAGTCATGAAACAAAGATAAAAGCTGTTGATTCGTATTTTAAAAGAATTGATAAAAGTAAGGTATAAGTGTTACAATTTACACCATACAGCACAAAAGACAAAGTATAGTTGATAGGATTATTAAACTAAATATTTTAAACTTAAAATTTAAAAAGTTCATTTCTATAGGAATTTAATAATATTTCTAACATGTATCATCATTGATAATTTATAATATATATATATCATAAATTAGTAATTTTTACCTAGAGAATAGAGCCCAAAAATATTAAATTAAGCTAAAAATACTTATATCGATTGTGAATGTTAATTCAATTAATTAAACTAACTTGGTTTATATATATACTTAGTTTTATCCAATATTTTCTAATTATTATTTAAGTAGGTAGGTACTTCATATTTCATGAACTTATTTATTTATTGATTGGAAATTGATACACAAGATATAATATTAACTTCTCAGTCAACTGATGTAATATACATTTTTTCAGTAGCTTCAAATACTTTTGTTATACCAGATTTTAATTATATAAGTATAAAAAACATTGCTTGCTTTACTTCTTTAAAGTGGTATCAGCTTAAATTTTTTTCTTTTTCTCTGGTGCCGCAAACTTATACATACATATTAGTCAATTAGTGGACCTACAATTATAACTATGGATTTTAGGCTATAATTTATAAAAAATAACATATTATAGTGGTGAAACTTGGTGAAATTTTATGTGATTATGGTTGCACCTGGGGGCCCCAACAAAAAAAATAATTGTAAATACGCCACTGAATAATAGTAATAATAATAATAAATTTCCTAAAATAATTCATTAATGTAGGCACCTAAAAATCTAAAAAAATTAGCTTAAAATAATATTTAATCAGTTAAGTTAGGATAAACTTAAATTGAAAACAAAAACCAAAGCTTAAATAGTAATGGTAACCTATATAAGGTATTTATAATACGGTCTCTAATCATCGCAAAATTAATTTTATATATTTTAAGAAGAAAATATTATTTAAAATTTTTTTTTAATTACGTGTAAAACGAGCATCATTAAAATGTATAAGATAGGTTTCTGTGATGCAAAGGGCACAATGACGTCATTCGGTAATTTTTAATTTACCAATATCTCAATGAATAATTATATTTTTTAATCGGATTTATACCAAATCGTTTTTACAGTTATGACTAAAATAAATAAGTTCTAAATACGATTTGAAAATAATAGTTATTTGGATTGTGTGCTTTTTTAAATTTTATACATCAACATTCAACATGTTAAGAGGACGCCACATCACGCAAAATATTCCGTAAAAATATATTTTCATACTTCAAGTATTATATCGGCTAGAATAATCGCAAATGAATAATTTTTACATTAATAAATATATTTTTTTATTAATTTTATTTTTAATTAATATATTAATTTATATATATATATATATATAATTATATAATATATATATAATATATATATATAATTAATATATATAATTAATTTAATAATTATTATAATTATTTATTAAGCTAAATATAGCTTAATAATAAAATTGTATTTTTCATAAGCAATTTGAAATTGTAAAATTTTGACATTTTTAAGGTTCAACGTTTACAGATTTAAAATACTCAAAAGTTAGAAAAAGTTCTATTTTTTTATTTAATGCCAATTTTCATGATTTATGGTCATTCTGAAAGCCATAAAACTTGAAATACGAAGGTACCTTGTACTTTTAATTAAAAACGTTCGTCAAATAATTACAAATTATATATCTATTTACGAATACGGTATCGAAAAAAGTCATCTATAATATATTATATAATAAAATATAGGTGTAGAAAAATGAATGTTAAGGTGGTTCGAGTCGGTCAAAAAAATATCGTTTTTAGACCTTTCGCTGTGACAAAATTGCTCGACTTTGGGTGATCCGATTTTAATTCTGTAAAAAGCATAATATTTGTTGATATCTTTTCTAGGTTTTAATAGAAGCATTTTTCGAAATATGAATTTTCGATTTCGGTATGATTAAACAAAATTTCCATATTTTAAAAATTGTTCACTTGTGTATGTCTAAAGCGGAAATTCATATTTCAAAAAACGCCTCGATTAAAACCTAGAAAAGATGTCAAAGAATCGTATGCTTTTTACAGAATTAAAATTGGACGAACCAAAGTTTAACAATTTTGTCACAGCGAAAGCAACTTTCTGTTCAAAAAGTGATTTAGTATACGGTCTTATTTTCATTATTTTCACACTTGCAATTCATATTTAACCTAGTAGGATATAGATACAGGCCCAAGGAGTGTATTTATTAATTTATTATTAGCTTTATTAACTTCAATGATCTCTCTAACTGCATTAAATTCTGAATTAAAAATTTTATCATGTACGATAAATTGCCTATATAATACTCCTTAGAAATTGACCGACTCGAACCCCCTTAATGAGTAGGTATAATATAATATGCTGGAGTTGCACTAGACATATTTTCTGAGTGGGGGGGGGGAGGCAGGATATAAGGAACAATTTTTTTTCATGGGGCAAACATATACTCGTATATTATTGACATTTTATTTGGGATTTTCATAGTAATAATATTTATATTATTGGTGTTGATATTTTGGTATACCTTCTTATAATATATCCGTCGAAGGCATTTAGTTATATCATAAAAATCGCATAGGCAAGCACAAATAGAGAAAAATTGGAAGTTTTAAATAATAATAATAGAATTGTGCAATAGAACTTTAAATTATAGTATTGAAAATGATAAATACTTGGTTTCTTTTAACATTTTATAATCAATCAGTAGGTATCATATATACCAAATTGATTAGTTATTATCAATAAGATTTTGATTATTAATCATTTAAAATACTTATTTTACTATTCATCCAAGACATTATAGTGAAATTAGCATTTAATATATAAATTGTTGTATAGCAAAACTTCCACTTTTGACTATTTTCCTAAGCTAAAAACTAAATGACTGATTTGACTATGTGGCTACAACAGTATACAGTATGCATACTATAATATACTATAATATCTCATTTCATAATCTCGCAGTGAGAACATATTTGAAGGCACGGCAGTAGTCACGGATCTCATCTCGCGTATATCACAAAACTCACTATATTCAGATAGATAAATAAATAAATAGTTATGAATTTACGTAAATTTGATAACAAATAAAAATGATAACATCGAGAAAATAAAAATGTATATTGTTTTGTTTATATGCATTGTTTATAATATATAATGTTCATATACACTTTATATTTTATAATGTTTTTAATTGTATGTAATCATATAGGTTAGCTGCATTTACCTGCATAAACATTGAGAAATGGCACGTGTAAGTGAATACCAGAAAAACGTTATGGCAGATTTTTTATTCGGAACTGTAAACTGTACGGATTTTCTCTACAGATTTTCGAGATTTTTTTGATTTTCATTAGAGTAACGTAGTTTTAATGTTAAATAAAATGTTCAGGTCTTAAAACCCAAAATACCCCTTCCAGAACTTTAAAACCTCAAAATCTATTATGTCTATAAATAGCCCAAAAACAGCAAAAAAAAATTAAAAATTGTTTCATTAGCATGAATATATTTCTAAATTAAATATTCGATGTAAATTTCAAGATTTTTAAGTCATTGTTTTCGAAATTACGAAGAAATGAAAAATCTCGTTTTGACAAAATCGTATTTTTGCCGTTTTTTCGTCATTTTTTGGTAGTTTTTCTTTACGCATTAAAAAACTATTAAGACAATCGGAAAATGACCTCTCTAAAGTACCAACTAGATTAAATTTGCTACCGGAAACTGGGTAAAGACTTGTAAAGAGCTTGTAAAGACCGGAGCACTCCTTCTGGTAGAAAAAGTGTTAACAGAAAAAATAAAAATAAACATCATTGTAAAACTCGCTACGCTCAGAATCTAAATTACGACTTGTAGATATGTCAATTAAAGTTTCAAAGAGATTGTCAAAAATCAAAATAATTATTTAATATAGATTTTGACACTGCCGTTTGTACACGATTAATGTTTTCTCCAAACCGCAATGTAAGTTCTTTATTTTGCCGAAGAATTAAATCTACCCTGCAGGTACCCAGTGAATTGGTCGCGAACAATTGATCGCTGTTGAATTGATCGCCGGTAAACTAATCTCGGGTACAATTGGTCGTCATAATAATTGATCGCCAAACAAAACATTTTTTTTTTTTAATATTTTTTAGTTATACTATATTACAGAAATACGAATATTAAAATACTATTCTACTGTATCATAATATGAAGAAGATGAAAATGTAAAATTTAGTTTTTACAAAATTAAACCATAAACAACTTTGAAATATAAAATAAATTAAATACTGTAACTGTATAATTGATAATAATTAAAGGTTTTATTACCAGACGATTTTTGTCGATTAACTGACTCGGCAACTCCGATAAAATCCGATAAACTATCGCGGTATTTACTCTGTATTCTATACGGTTAGTGTATTTGTCAATGCTGGTGCGGTGTCGTCTGTGTTGAATTTGTTTTTAGGGTTTTTAATAATAGAATTTATAAACAGTGAAAAAGAAAAAAATAAATTATTTTGGAACGGTCACGTTTACACTTTTGAAAAATTTGGAACCGAAGAAAAGGCTATATGGAAGTGTGAACAATATAAAAAATTGAAGTGCGTACTTATTAAAGGACTAAAGGACGTACTCATTCAAAAAGTGATGAAATAATAAAATTAAAGAAAATGGCACATAACATGACGTACCGAATTGTCGAAAAATTGAAGCATCTAAAGCTGTTAATTTAATAAAAATTTATTGTAATCAGTTCTGCTTCGACCACGGTAAATTAAAATTGAAATTTATTTATATGCTTTTAGATTAATTTAAGTTTTTGTTTTTAGTCTACATGCAAAATTGTTTGTGGTCAATCAAACAGACGATGTATATGAAATGTAAACGAAATAGAAAATGCTTGGGACGAACTATTAGATTCAGAATTTTATTCGCAAAACGAAGAAATGTTAGCACCCTTATTAAATTATTTTGAAGACACGTGTACCTATTGGGCGTCTTGATCGAATCAATCGAAAGAGACCAGCAATATTTCGTATATGGCTATGGAATTGTTTTAAGTATATTTTTGAAAATATTTTCCGGACCAACAATTCTGTTGAATGATGGCATAATGGCTTCGCGTCAACTTTGAACGCATCCCATACAACAATGTGGAAATGTATGGACACATTTAAAAAGGAATACAGTTATAATAAGGTTGTTGACGGAACAATTATAATAGCGGAAAATACAATGGGCGTTAAACGCATGTACAAAGACCACGCAGAACGAATCGCAAAGATATGTGACGACTATATAATAATAGATAAGTAAAGTAGACTTTATACAAGGAATAGCTCATAATTTTCAACTTCAGATATAATATACATGCAATATAATTATTTTTTAAATTTATTATTATTGATTTTTAATTTTCATTTAATTTTTTTAAATTATAACATTAATAAGTTATGTATGTTTATGAAAATAGAATAAAATGATTTTTTTTTTTTATTTAAACATTTATTAGAATATATTATTATTTAATCTAAATAATATTTTACAATGAGTAAATATAGCATAAAAGTGAAAAAAAAATAAATATAGAAGAATAGCATTTCAATTTTCGTATCATGTGTTATTTCTGTAGTTCGGCGATCAATTTTTATGGCGACCAATTGTACCCGCAATCAATTCACCGGCGATCAATTGTTCGCGACCAATTCACCGGCGATCTCCCTTACCGATATCCTTACCTGGGAAATTTTTTTTAAATTTTGTTTTTTTTTCCCTAATCTATCCAAATACGATTTCGTTGTTAGCTGGATATCTCTGAGTTTTAGTGGGAACTCCCACTTACCACATTCAATTAATGCGTGTACAAGATTTTTTTCTTCGTTACAATCTAACACAGTTTGTCCATATAGTTTTTAAAGGTTTTTTTTTTATTTATTTTCCAGTGCTTTTATATGATTACAAATTGTGCATTTTTGCACACCAAACTTTTCGGAAGATTTAGATATACTTAGTGATCTTATACGGACAGCTTCTACAGACTTCTAAACTATTATAGTCTTGACAACTGCGGTCACCTACCTTTTTTAAATATGTTCTACCCATGTTCGAAGTCACCCGAAAAAACGACTTATTTTACTAATTTAACTAACTAACTCACTTTTAACTATATTTTATTACATTATATATTAATATTATTCTTATAATGCAAAAATTACGAACACATTTTTAAAAATTGCATTAAGATACTTCAATTTAACGTTGTTCTGTAGTAGTTATCATTTATGTAATTTAAAAATTTGAAAATGGAATCTTTATTATATACCTACATAAACAAGTGTATGATAATACATGGAAGTCAAAACATATAATATTTGTTATTAGAAACTATTGATAACAGTTTAACATGATTGATAAAATATTTTATTCTAACATTTTCTTGTTATTCATTTTTATCGATAAAACTGATTTGTTCGAAGTGACCTCATAAATTTAAAGTCACCCCGTTTTACTATATTCAAATGGGATATTTAATTAAAATATTATATTATTATTAATTTAAACAATAAACACGTATAACAAAATTTTAATCTTGTAAAGTGTTATACTTATATATAAGGTATTTAAATATTATAATTATAATAAGCTACTGAATATATATTATATGCTTGTAAGTTGTATTATGTGTTTATTTTCATTTTAAACATATAATACTTTAAACAATACAAATTTTGAAGCCAAGTACTAAGTGACATTTTAGCAAACATTTAGCATTTAGCATTTAGTCATACATGCAGTTTTATTATAAAAACGGTGAAATATTAATTTTTGTTGTCAAAATAATAATTTATAATAATTATTGTTTATATATATTATTACTATATAATTTTATTAATTATTCTGATATAAAATTATATTTGAAATTAATGATTTTTTTCTAAAACTTAGGTAATATATAGGTAATATTCTATATATGTAAATAACAAAATATTACCATGGTTCAATAATTGTGTTTTATTCGTATGTTCATATAGCTATATTATATTATCTATGTACAAAATATAAGCCGTGAATCCGGTAATTATTTTAATTATCGGACATTTTCGAACCTTCTACCTGCCTTGATATTGTCGTACGTCGACAGTTCTTGTCAGGGCTTGAAAACGTTATATTTATAACGTTATAACGGAATAAAATGGGTAACGTTATAAAACGAAAAACGTTAGAACGGAAAAAAATAACGTTATAAAACGAAATATATGTATAAAAATTTTGTTTTATTGATTTTATTAATCAAATTCCTAGTTTTGTTTCTTTTTTCCCAAAATTTGTCCAGAACATTCGGTTATTAAAAATACTTATTATATCATGCGGCATAAAACTGTTGTATTTTCAAAATTCAAATTACAGTAACTTATGATATAACTTATCATGATCAGAACATACGTATGATATGTATATTGATATTATTATGATATCGTACGTCGGAGCGCTAGTAGTAGAATTTTCACAGCTGTTTGAAAAGGAAGGTCTGTGAGTCACTTTATTAGAGTTCGTTGTTCAACCTGTCGTATCTTTAATCGTGCTTCATATTGCTATGCACTATACAGTATACAGTATATAGTATCTAATTATAAAATGATTATGTACCCGTCTGCTAAAATAAGACGCGTTTTCTGATAAAATACAATCAAATTCGAAATCAAATCAAATGTATTCACAAAATAAGATAATTCTGTAGTATATTATCCAAACGAGTTTACATAAAAAACAATTCTACGATGATTATAACGAAAAGATGGAAAAAGGGCATTAGTAAATACTTGAAATTTAATTATAATTTATTTAAATTTAAAATTATTAATATAAATTAAACATTTTCGTTTGGTCTTAAACATGTAGGGCAAAACCAAATTTGGGGATTATGGCGTTTTCCCTATCTTACCCTCCCCCCTATCGCCCCAACTGATAATATATATTATATATTATCGCCGGTCGACTGAGTATGTACTTACAGTGGTATATACTTAACTGTAGAATAGTGTATATCGTTATTTATATAATACATCAGTGGCATATCCTGGATGAACTTAGTTTGGAAGTTAAGGACTTTTGAAGTTCACAAATTTACCTTTAAGGTTTATTTTGTAATATAGCTACATGTAAGGCACGATTTTTAATCATATAATTGTTCGCCATGTAACAAGATTCGTCAAATATATGTTTATTCGGGAATTAAACTTCTGAATAAAGTGATAAGTGTTTTTCAATGTAAACATTTTCAGTAAATAGTGACATTAATATACGGGTGGTAGTAATGGAACAAGTTATACAGATTTTCTTGATCGTAATTATAGTCGATGTTCTCTGATGTTATTTGCTTTTCCACAAGTCTTTAGTGGGGATTTTTAACAGGGATTTGTATTATCAGCAATTATTTGTTGAATAATATACGTTTATTTATTATTAAATGTACGGGAAAATAGCTCATTGGTACATATTATTTACAATAACATAACTTACAAATATATAATGTATAAATATATCAATAAAAACTAAAAATACAATTAATATACATAATTTAAAAAAAAAGATAGGTCCACATCAGCAGTCCGTATCATTCTTACAAGGGACAGATAAGTGGTATAGTTAATAGTGTATACTGGTACAGAAAAAGGAAATGGTTACGTGAAGCATAATAAGAAACTTTAAAATTAATGAATTTAAATATTGAGCTGAAGAATCTGTTTTACCAGATAGTAACTTGCTAAGAAAACCTAAATTGGCTTAAACCATAGCATAAGTAAATAGGCATGTCAGCTATAATTCCATTTTCGCTATCACTACGCATGTTCCCCAGACATAGAATAAACGACAACAATATCATGGATGAAAGAGTCTTGGTATCTTAATAATAATATATTATGTACAAAGGTGAAACACGTCTTGAATAAACAAAATGATAATGTAAGTGTTTTATAAATAGATATTTTAATTCATAACAATATTAAAATAATTTTAAATTAAGCCGGAAATAATTTTTCCGTGAATTTTCTCGTTTATTCCATGTCTGGGGAACATTTTATGCGCCGTGTTATCTAACTAACATGCCTATTTACTTATGCCATGGCTTGAACCATAGAGTAACATAGATTCGCCGTTGTGTATACTTACCATATAGAATACCTGACGAGAAAAAGGGCCATAGTCGTCAGATGGACCATATTTGGGGGAAAAAAATACCGTACAATTTATTGTAAAATGATTTGCTTTATCAGTGATGATATATGATAATTTCACAGAATTCTGTGATAATATTATGTTAACGATTTTTAGAATACGTTTTTTCAACGAATTTTCAATTACACCTTGTGGGGCGATTCCTGAATTTGTGATATAATTAGTCAAATTCTATTAAATTTTGATGAAAATGAAATTGTGTTTTTGCTATTTTTGAAAAATGAGTAATTTTTATCGAATGAAAAGCGTTCGACTATTTGTCTACTACAATAAAAACAATGACTAAATCTTAACACAAAAAAATTAGCCAGTGATTACCTACTTTTATCATATTATTATAGTAGTATAGTACTCGATTTACTTTTACTATAATAGGTACATTTTATTTTTTCAGCATATTATTTAAAATATTAGCTTAACTATGGAAAATTTTAATGAATTTGCAAATTTATATTTATTACAAAATATTTAAAATCAACATAATGCAGTGCAATAACGTATGATATTGGAAGGGACCAAATTGTGGATCCATTTTCGATGTCTGATAAAAATTATTTATAAAACTTTTAGATTGCCTAAAAATCTGACGAGTTTTTTAATAAATATATTTAAAGTTTAATTTATAATTATTATTATATCGCGTTTGTTGGCATCATATTTATGTTTTTCACTCTTCCGTTTATTACCATTCTCTCCGGAAATAGTAATCAGTTTTTTGTGTTTTTTGTTTCAAAAATAAAAAAAAAAAAGTGCGCGTGTAGACTGGTGTCGGTTTCGAGTCAGTCTGCCCAAAATTGTACTCATAAGGGCAGTTTTTGTGCTGCGCCATAAACTTTACACAGCCGCCGTAAATAGGTAAGATAAGTAATATACCAATCTGCACTTGTAGGTCATTAACGACTTACACGCGACGTCGTGGCAATTACGTTATCATATATACCCGGCACGTGTCAAAACTAATCGCAGCCGATACACGGACACATAGTACGCGCAGAAACACTTCTGTATACAGGGCGTCTCAAACATCCGGCACATTGAGTACAAAGTTATACACCGTGTGCATGGTAACTTTTTCTTCATTTTGAGCTCTTTATAACCAAATCCACAGTTTACTGTATACTTTCGCTTCTCACAATGTCCAAACAAAATAAAGGAATTACTTCGCCTCCCAATACCCGTTCTAACTCGACCTCATCCGGGAAAATAATCGCTTCGTCTTCCTCATCTCCAGGTTTATCACCTACAAATGACGATATTTTTAGGGCGATTACAGATTTGCGCAAATCACAAGATACTATGATGGCCCAAAATAAGGCACTCGGCGATGAATTAAAAACTCGTCTCGACAATTTGTCTTCTTTGTACCATGAGCTTAAGACGGAAATAAACGACCTTCACAACCAGTTTGGAATTCTAAGTGATAGGGTACAGACTTTAGAGTCTAATGCCACATCTGGTTCTTCATCCACCTCCATTACTGAGGTAATACAGGAGTTCAATGAACGTGAACGTTGTAAATCAAATATTATCACACATGGTCTTCCAGAATCTTCCTCCCCCGATCCAGCTATACGAATATCTGACGATACACAGAGTCTTGTCTCTCTATTTCAGAAACTCTCCATTATAGTGCCTCATGAATTCAAATGTATAAGGTTAGGAAGAACAAGTTCTACTAATGCACGCCCTCTCAAAATTTTTCTAAAGTGCCCTGAAGTTGCAGCT
>JAIPRL010002745.1:24070-55122 GCA_025469235.1 Pemphigus obesinymphae | reverse complement strand
TATTTTTGAAGTGAAGTTCGAAACAATTACTTGTTCCGAAAGTCTAGTCGTCAATAACGTATGATATTAATTTACAGAATAAGCTCGGATGGCTTTGAAATGAAAATAATTACTAATAAATTGAGAGGTCTAAGATTACATAATGTAAGGTGGAGAACGCCGAAAGCGTCTTCAACCAGAACTTAATTACGTGACCTTTCCGCTTACCGTTGTGCGACTCAACAAATGTTTTTGAAGTGAAATTCGAAACAATCGCTTGTTCTGAAAGTCTGGTCGACAACAACGGCGAACGTATAAAAGTAATTTACAAGATAAGCTCGTATGGCTTTGGAATAAAAATGAACATAAATCGTGTGATATGACGAATGTGAAAACCCACCTGAAAAGCCTTGATGTATAATTTATATCGTTTTAAACTTAACTAACTTAATGAAGCAAATCGTAAAAACCAACACCTAAAGTTTAGCAAATTTTTATGTATCGATTTACCTGTTATCCGCTGTCTTCAACGGGCGATGAACGACGTAAATATGTAAGATGGTGATTGGAAGTAGAAGAGAAGAATAGAAAACGATAGACTTGAACAAATTAAGTTGGTATATCACTGGATTGACCATTGCTCTCTCTGACACACCGACTGAGTTCTTGTCCTTCGAGAAAGTGGCCACAATCTGGCGATTATGTCTAGCGCTCGAGTATCGTCGAAGGGACACACGCCGGGCCAGTTGGTCAAGGAGTTTATCACCGCTCATAAAGGTTTTTGTGGCCGCTTATTCAGCTTATTTTATGTGTGTGGGAAAATGTATTTTTTTATGGTAGTGTTAATTTGTGTATTTTTTTTTTTGTTTGTGTATTCATACACTTTGTGTATCAGTCTATTTGTGTATTAATTTTTAGTCTGCAAAAAAATTGTAAACATTAATATTGATTTTTTAAACATTTAATTTTGTGAGTTATGGCCTTATTATTGTACTAAAAATGTGTTATATCAATATTGGTTTAAAGTGTTAGATTGCGAAATGATTACTTATTTAGCACAATAAAAATATAAATTCTAATGAAAAAATAATTTACACATTTGTTTTCGATTATTTACGAGTCAGTTCTGAACGTAGTTCATAATACTAGTACATATATACGATTATATATCTGTGTAAACGTATTCAAAATAACTATCAAAATGTCTAAACTCATGTATTCGGTGACACTTTTTGTGTTATTTTTTCACGCTATTAAAAGCTATAATTACACTACTCATTTTATCGACGTAGACGTAAGTACCTATCTAAATACAAATATATTTAAGTCATTGAAAACAATAAAACATAAATTAATACAATATAATAATAGTTATAACTCTTCATCATAATTAATAAATATGTTGATGAATGTTAAATAATTATAATGTCTCAGATTGAAAAAAATTGTTGGACATTATTGTATCTTTTCCATATATTATGAATAATATATAAAATTTTTTTTTTTTTTATTAAACAATTATTATTTTGATTGTTTTAATTTAATATTTAAATGATATAGGTACCTATTTTGTATTTTCTAGAATAATATTACAAATAATAAGAGAATAGTGATCACGAAATTGTATGATTATAAACACAAGTATATGTAGGTATTATATATTTAATACTATAATTAATAATATTTTGGGATAAGCGATAATTATTCAGGGATACGACAAATTTATATATTAAAAGACTAACTTTTCTCAAAACATTATAATTTTTAATACATCTACAATCTACAAAATACGATATTCTAATACTAATATATTATAATAGAATACCTGAATGTATAGAGGTAATGATTTATATAATTATTGAATAAATTTTTAAAAATAATGTCCGATTACAAAAAAAAAAAAACACGACTCGTAAGCGTTTTATTTTATAATTATGTTCAAATCAGTGAAATACCTACCCACATAAATTTTTTTTTCATAATATAACATTAAAATGTACAATTAATTGAGGGAAAAACACATCAAAATCACTGAAATATCATTTTTCATATTTATATTTATAATATTTACAAGAAAAATAATAAATTATGATAAAAAATAAAATTTATATAACACACTGATTTAATATATATACCTATTGTTTTCTCGAAAAAATCTAAGGATTTTCATATTAGGACAAAAAAATGAGTTTGTGTTAGGTCTCCACTACAGGAAAAATTGTTAAAGTGATGCTAATAAAGAGATTTATGTAAAAAATTCAGAGTGTAAACAGTAGCAATTTATTATAAAGTTTTTACAATTAAGTGTATGCTCTGTACCCTTATATTATGTAATATAGTTTTAGCGATACCAACTGCTCCAAAATATAAATGATCGTGGAAACTCACGATATTGCAATTAATTATCATAATCATAAAATTACATAAATTAACGTTAATATTTTATAAAATATATTGCATTGATATGATATTGTTATTGATCTTTATTTTTATTTCAAAAGACAAGAAACAAAATACAATTCATAATATTAAATAAAATACAAGAAAACGTATGTCTCCAAAAGCCTAAAACTTGTGGAGGAGACAAGAGTTCATATCATTTACAATGATCTTAAATAAAATATAAGTGAGAAATAACAATATAATGTTACAAAAGGAAAAGAGAAAAAATAAAAATAAAAATATTAATTACAACACAAAATATAGGTAATGGATTAATAAATTTACCATTATAGTTAATGATTTATGTACATGAAAATTAAAGATAGGAAAGTTTTTTAAAAAAAAGTGACATTCTCATTCTATAATAGATATATTTCTTATATAAATTGAAGGTATGGAAATTATTTATATCAATACACAAAGAATTACAGAGTTTTAAAACATATTATAAGGATTTCTTTTACCAAATTCCGTATCACATTTAAAAAATATTATTGTCAATTTGACGTGTATTATAATTATAATTAAATCTAAAGTCTTTATGATTATAATAATACAAATTACATAAAATTTATTTTGTATTTAATTGTTTAAGATTTAGTAAATTATATGTATTAAAAATTAAATCAATATTAGATCGATAAGGTTTTTTAAAAGCTATTTTAAGTAGTGAATTAATTTTAGTATTAAGTTTAAATGTATATCATATGCTCCTTCCCAAGCAGCTATTAAATATGAGAAAACTGACTGACCAAGTGCACAATAAACCATTCCCATGATGTTAGGAAATAAAATATTTCTTAGACTTTTGAATTTATAGAACAGACTTCTGACTTTTTTGACAGTTGTTCCAATATGAATATCCCATTATAAATATTGATCAATAGTCACACCAAGGTATTTAACAGAGTTAACAAACCTAATACCTATATTGAACACAGTTACAATTCTTAATATTTTGATTTATGGATTTATTTTAAGGCAATTAAAATCATGTATTCTTATTTCATCATTTATTTGAAATTTTTTCATTTTAGAAATTGAGAAAGGAACACAAGATTTAAAGTAATAAATTTCCAGAAAGTTTGAATTAAACCAATTTAATGTTAATTGAACATAATTCGATTTGCTCTAGAAATTAATTTAGTATTATTATTATCATTAATTAATATAGTGGTATCATCAGCAAAACAAAAAAATCGAACCTTCACATTTCATTTCAAGTAAATCATTGATATATATATACAATGAAGAGTAATGGACCGAGTACAGTTCTTTCTACTTTAATATATTATAATTGCTATAGACCTTATTTATTTTAACTCGTTGGATACGATTTGTTAGAAAATTGTTTATAAGATTATTTGCTACTCCACGAAAGCCATATGCATCTAATTTTTTTAATAACAAATTATGGTCTACAGAATCAAAGGCTTTTTTTAAATCCAAAAAAATGCCAAAAATACTAAGTTACCCTCATCCAGTTTTTTGTGAATAGAACCAACATTATTTTGTAACGCCTAAGGCCGTGCATACATTGGTGAGCGGCGAGCGGCGCGTCAGAAAAAAAATTTAAACACATATAATTTAAATCAGAGTGCGTTTATTGGCGAGCGGAGGCGGTGAGCGGCGGCGCGGCGCGATGCAAATCAAACACGTTTGAATTTCGCCGCTCGCCGCTCATGAAATGTACGGGTGTATTATATATTGTTATTTTATTAAAGTTAAATTTACTACATAAATATTTACATTGACTATGTATCATAAAATTATAAACGTTATGGTTGATCAACACTATATAATAATATTAATTATATATATATATATATGTAATATTACCTATAATATATATGGATGAATAAAAAAAAAAAAACAATTTATTGTTATTTATTGGCTCCTATATAGGTACCGGATCTGGACATTTCGCCGCCACCGTTTCGCCGCCAACCACCTCGCCGCTACCGACTCTCCGCCGGACACTTCGCCGCCAAAACCAATATTAATTTTTAACATTTTAAAAATGTAAAAAAAAAAATATTATCGAAATTTATTATTATGTCGCCATCGACCTATTCGCCTCCACCCCATCATCGCGTTGCATTTTTTCAACTTTTTCGTCATCAGCACCCAGTAGCGTCATTTGGGGGGGGGGCAGGATAGGGCATTTGCCCCACCCTGAGATTTATGTGGGGCCGACTAATTTTTGCGGGCCCGATTGAGCTTAGTAAAACCTGAAATGACGCCACTGTTAGCACCCAATACTATACGCCTACTACCTGACGCCATCAAAGGCTGACGCTGAACATTTTCTCGATAGAGGCTAGAGAGTTGATATCTTATTACTATTTACTTATTACATATAATAAGAAATAATATAATATATTATATTATAGATATTACCTACAAATACAATCAATATTAAATTATAAAATAAAAAAATACATCTAGGCCGTGTTTTTTTTATATTTACCTACTAAAAATCTCTAAAGAATAGGTATAGAATATCTAAATATAAATTTCAGACTTATAAAAGCTAGAAAATTAATTTTTTTGGTTTATCCAAATCATTCATAATAAGTACTATTACGTAATTTAGTCAACAAAATTATCTATGTTCCATGGTTTATAGTTGTGCTTTTTTCGATAACACAAATGTAACTGATATTATACAATTTGTAAATATCCCCCCCAAAAAATGGTTAGAACACAGATATATACTATATTGTGTAAGAATTTAGTTCCTTAATTAATTCCTTATTAAGTCCTGCGAGAAAATATTTTTCTCGCAAAATAGTTGTTTCAGTAAAATGTGCGATTTTTAAATAATAAATATTCAATAATCAATATTTTGAAAATAAACATACTGTTGGAAATTACCTATTATATAATATATAGAATACTACTATAGTACTATATATATATACGGAAATATCGTGATAATACAACAATAAAAAATGGTACAAGTAACAGGACTATTTTTAGATTAAATTTAAAATGTACAAAATTATTTCTAAATTGTTTGATATTTATTTTTCCAAATCTTTCTTTAAAATTTCCTATACTGAACCCCTTAAAACGTGCCCGCAGAGAGCCTCTTTAAGAGAAAATAGGTACCTATTATAAAATAGATAAAAGACAATATTTTTGAAACGACCACATCAGGGTTAAAGGTATTTAAATAATATCGTTTGATATTTTTTGTAGGTAAATCATTTTTTCACTTTTGCGTATGGCATTAACTTTTTTCTAATTAATAATTTACAAAACACTGATGAGATGGTCCCAAAAATATTTTCCTTCATCTATTTTATATTAGGTGTAGGTACCTCTAGTACCTAGTACCTACCTATTAACTCTTAAATTACCTACTTTAATAGGTCGTTTCGTTTGTTTTTCGTATATATATATATATATATATATAATATATATTTTTACTACTGAAAATCATTATTGTCCTCTTAATATTGTAATGCAAATTGTAACTAACCCATTGCCATAGGTGTCCATGTGGGGGAGGGGGGGTCAGGAGAGGGACATGCCCCTCTAGAGAATTTCAAAAATCATGTAAAACAAGATTTCTGTGAAAAATGTGGGTAATTTATGGTAATGTAAGTATGAAGTAGAGGTCTCGATTACACGTGTAATCCAACAAATAGGCATAGGTACTCAAAGATTATTAATAAATATAAAGTATAGGTAGTATTAACGTTTTTGATGTTTTTGTAAAGAATAATATTCAGTCTCTATTTTCAAATATTTATAAGTATTAGTAGGTAATATCTATAATATAGTATATTATATTATTTCATATTATATGCAATAAGTAAATAGTAATAAGATATCAACTCTAGCCTCTATCGAGAAAATGTTCAGCGTTAGCCTCTTATGGCGTCAGGTAGGTATAGGCGTGTAGTATTGTGTGCTAATGGCGAAAAGGTTGAAAAAATGCAACGAAATGGTGGGGTGGAGGAGAATAGGTCGATGGCGACATAATAATAATGTTTGATAATATTCTTTTTTTACATTTTTAAAATGTTAAAAATTAATATTGGTTGTGGCAACGAAGTGTCCGGCGGCGAGATGTCCTAGACCCTAAATTTTGACTGTGCTATGAAACTTTACGGGCATGTTAAGTGGAGGTTATGTACCCCGTAGCTAGGTGACACCTAAGCCATTTTAAGTGACACCTAACGTGTTGACTATGCATACGGGCATATAACAGGTTTCATACGTCACAAGTACATAATTAATTCAATTCAAAATGTGAAAAATACCACAGAAGTTCGACAATTTGAAATACATTTAGATTTAAGCACTATGAATTATTATGGGAATACGTATACCAAAATATAGTAGTAGGTACCTACTTAGTACACCTGAAGTCGGTCGGACTTTCATTATCGGGTTTTTAATATTTTTATAAAACACTAGAAGTTGGAACCGAACCGAACCGTCCGAACACGTCACCACGGTTCACATAAGTATCAAAATTTCAGCCTCAAACAAAAAAAATTTTGTTTTGCCTATAACTCTTTAATCTATATTATAATATGTATATGTAGATTGTCGCTTTTAAAACCCAAAATTTATCATTTTAACAAAAATGTAAAAAATTATAAAAATTCACGAGAATGATCAATGTACGCCGGAAAAATATTATGCGTATAAACTATAAAACTATAGACATAAAGTTACGAACTAGGCACGAAATTTGTTTATTATTTATATTCATGTATCATTTATTATTTATATTCATATATCATGTATTATTTATATTATGTAAGAATTACGAATTTTGTATATTTATTATTATAAATTTTTTTATTTTGTTTCGAGATCTATGAAAGGCAGGATTTGTAGTATCGTGGCAACACTAATATATTATTATAGCTAGTACTTTGGTACAATATAGTTAAAGGTTATATTATGTGAACGTTCTTCTTTAATAAATTTAGTTTGTTTTACCTTTTTCCTATCACGCACTGGCACTTTATAACAAACTACGAGAGTTTTAATTATAGAATACAAAGAAACTTTTCAAATACAAATTCATAAGGAATAGAACTATCCGATCTATAGAATAGACTCAAATAAAAAGTTTCGAGAACAATGTTGAATGTTGATTTGACTATATCTCTTAATTTGAAAAGATAAATAAATTATATTTGGTATGGTAGTATTTCAAAAAGATCGCACAAATTATTATCAACAGAGTAATAATAATATTTATGAACAATCTAAATAATAAAATAATATGACGATTTGAAAATATAACGGTAAACGGTTTCCAGAAGAAAATATGAATTTGGATTAGGATAACGATAATTATAATAATGGCATTTATAATTAAAATCTATCATTCATTTTTTTTTCATTATGAAATATAATTATTGATTATGCTTATGTATATTGTATGTTGTTCAATGATTAAACTTGATACAATATTTATCCTTAGATGAATTTCCTTGTTAAATCTAGTGAAAAATTCAAAATCTTCTTTCCAGCATACAGAGTTCCATAATTTGAATTTATCCAGATATATATCACTACACCCGATGTACTTCATTGGAAATAATTATTCTGATATAAAACTGGTTTTTCTTAAATACGAGTAGGTACACATAAAAATTCAAATTATTACGAATTATTCCACAACCCAATCTTGGGTGAGGTACCCAGTGGTGTATTTACAGGGGGGATTGGCCCTAGGTTCTGACCCTCCCTCCAGAAGCAATGTATAATTTCACATTCTAATGTTATGTTGTTAAACGTAAATAAGCAAATCCCCCCTTGATAAAAATTGAAAATACACTACTGGAGGTACCTATACACAAGTCACAAGATATATTTTTGTGTTTACTTCTCATGAAATAATATTAATTCATTATAATTTGACTTTCAAGAGTATAATCATCAAAAATTACTTAACTGTTTTCATTGCATTCATCAACAGAAATCACATCATCAATGTAAAAAAATCCTCGATAATATAACTTTAGTAATTTTCACATCTATACCTATATGCTAGTTGCATAAATTTCTGTTCTATATATTTTGTGAAAACGTACATACTAATCATACTTTATCCACGTCATTAAATTCCACAGTATAATTTTGTTCTTCTAGAACCGTTACTTCCTATATGATTACACAATGCATACACACGCACGGTGTAGGGAAAAAGGATTATTGAATTAGGATAGACAACATAATTTACCTGCTGCTGAAAGCGGTTGTAAGGACCTTGTCATTAATCATCACAGTTTAAGATATACTATACATATGATTACTGAATAAATTTTTTCTACAAAGAAATCTGCAAAGTAAATATGCATACTGCATATGAATAAGATCAGAAATAAAAGAGTATTTTTAAGTACTCAAAACCATACTGATAAAAACATATTGTATGTTTGCACAATAAGTTTATCAATTTTTTAAAAAAAATATACATTATACCAAAATAATTTAACTATGAAAAAACTTTAATTTATTGTGTTTAATACATATAGGTATATCTTTTAAGTCATTTAAATTATATTTTATTAAAATTTAAATGATATACAATATAATATATTTAAATAAGAATTATATAATGATAAATATTAAATAACATGTATATTATTTTTTTTTTAAATATGTTAAGAGTATAGATGAATACATATACATATTTTATTATATTAATACTTTTTATTTAAAATAACGGTATTGCGTTTTTGAATACTTGCAAATGGATTGACTCGTGGACATCCACTTTCACGTTGAACAACTTCTACTACACTGTAATTTGGAAGCCATGACTAATCAAAAAAACAATACAATATAAATTAAACACAAATATTTTACTAATTGAATAGCAAAATTAATTTAAATAAGTTAAAAAATAAAATATATTTGTATTAAGGAATACCATATAATAATAATATTGAGAGGACATAAGCATTTGCTTTCTTTATGCAACTGATAATATAAGAAATATTTGTTCTGAATTTTGATTAGTTTTGTAATTTTTAGTATTAAAGTAGTAAAGAAAAAAAAAAACCAAAGCACAAGATTATAAACAGCAGTAATAAGATCTACTCTTACCTATGGCTGTGAAGCATGGATTACCACCAGTATCAGCGAGAGAAGACAAAGGACCTTTGAAAATAAAATAGAGGATAATATGTGGACCAATTTATAATAACGAAAAAGAAATGTGGAAACAATTTTTAACAAAGAACTACAAGAAGAAATGGAAATCAGTTATCAGTTATCAGCTTCATAAAACGACAAAGGTTTCAGTGGCTGGGATATGTAATGCCAAGAAGAGAGGATGATATAAGCAGAGCAGTTCTAGAGTGGAAATAGGTGGGGATGACCTAGGAAAATGGTTGGATATTGTAGAATAACTTAACACAATGAGAATACAAGAATGGAGAGAACTAGTTCAGGATCGAAATAAATGAAGAGATCATGATGGCGTCCAAAACTCTTAGAGTGTTAAATGCCAGAGGAAGAAGAAAAAGACGTATTAAGTAGGGTTTAGGATATTTCAAGTTAATACTATAACTATATTTTAATATTTTAAAATAGTTTAACAAAATTAAAATGTACTTTCTTATAATTGTATTATAGATTATAGTAAATCAATTAAGTTTATTTTCTGCAATGAAATAATATAAAAGGGCTTTTAAAAAGTTGAGAGTACCAAATCCAAATTTTTTAAAAATAGAGTAAAACTTTTTCCTTATAATAATAGAATTATAAATAATTTTATTATACTTGTGATAAGATATATCCTTCTCTTTATTATGAAGGGGCCTTGTGACTGTTGTATATTAAGGGGTTTATATAGGCAATTTCTTATTATTTCATTTGATGGATTATGAGAGTTTTAAATGATCAATAGTGTCAGTAACTTGTATCAAAATCATAGAGGGTACTATTTACACATGTCAGCAATCTATTTTGCAATGACAAAAATTTTATATTTTCCACTTAAATAATTTAAATGATAAAGTTTTAAAGATGTCAGTGAGGCCATTTTTAAGAACTTCTATATAGGTAATTTTTATAAAATTGTTAATACCGGGTTCATAATTGAAAATTATATTAAAGTATTATTATTAACTACAGTAGGTTAGATTTAAAATTTCATTTTAGTGTGCTTTTAAATTAAATATTAAAACAACAAACCAAAATAATAATAGTAAAATTTAAATGAAAATTACTTTTTCTTTGTTGGCTATAGCCACAACATTTCTATTAGGTTCGGCATCATAAGCTACTGATTCACATCCAAAATGTTCACAATATTCGTGAACCAATTTTCGTTTTTCATACTTCATTACTTCAAATGAATGGCTTCGAGAATTTTGTTTGGACTAAATATAAAAGTACAAGTAGGTTTTTTTTTTGTGATATTTTATTTTAATATTTACTTGTTTAGCGTTAGTGACTAATTCAGCAAGTTTTTCATGAATACTATTACAAAACGAAACGTCTTTCTTCGCAAATTCTTTCATGAAATCAGAATATCGTGGAGTGACATTAGGTGATAAATCTGGGTTGCGAATTTGTAGAGCAAGTGCAATACGACGGTTTCTTTCTACTTTAGCACATTCTGTTGTACATTCCAAACTGAAAATGGCCAATAAAGTAAAAGTATGTATTCAAAATAATTACTTTTAAAACAACTCACATTTTATATGATTTTATTATTGGTGATGAATTGACAATATTATCCAGGAGGCTCATTGAATGAGTTTTAACCTGAAGGCGATATTCAATTACTTTTGGGTCTGAACAAATTCTAGTTTCTGTCAAATTTCCACATACACAACTCACACTCACCTAAAGAATAATTATAAATTACCTATATATTTCATTTTTATTATAAAATTAATAAAAGTTTTACCATTATTTTGCATGCTTTCTGAGGACATGGACCATCATGACAAGAAGTTGAACATGGATGTCCACAATCTGATTTTGGTAAGTTGCACGGTAAAGAACATGGTCCTGTATTACAAGGTGGTGGATGACATGGTTTGACACATGTATGTCGTTTACAAGGTAATGGAAAGCCACATGGCATTCCACATGATACATTTTTTATGTGGCATGGTATAGCGAAACGCAGCTAAGTATAATATATAAATATTTACAGTATATTAATACTATAATAGAGAGATAAAAAATATATATATTTATACTTCATGGCCGCCGAAACACAATTTTTCAGTAAGAGCTATACAAGGAGGACATTCTTCTTCATCATGACAAATATGTGTAGCAGGATGACCACAATCATGTTCTCTTGAACAAGGTAATATACAGGATGGAAGACGAGTACCACATCTTACCGGAGGAGGAATAAAACTGTTACCACATCGACAATACAATTCTTCAAAACCTAATCAAATAAAACATTGTATGTTTAGATATAAATAATCATTAAACCAAAGAATAGATGAAATCAAGTTTATAAATATAATTTGGCAAAAAAATTAATTCATAAATAATATACCTACATAATAGTAATAATTATTATTGATGTAAATATTTAAATTTAGAATGTATATTCTTAATAGAAAATATAAAAATTCCAAGTACATACCATACTTTTATATTTTAAGTAGATTAATAAATGTATATGTATATGTATATTCAGTATGCATCGATAAAAAAATTTGTGAGTGTACGCCATTCAAAACAAATGTAGGTGCCAATTTTTTTTTTCTTGCTTCACTCAAATATCATTTAACCTACATTTCAACCTTACAACTTTCTTTTATTAAATTTTTACATTTTAAGCAGAGAAATGAAGTGATTCTTTTTACAATTACATTTACAGTTAATTTTTAATTTTAAAAAAATAATTTTTTTCGCGATTCTATAATAATCTTAAATAGTTGTACCTATTATTTACATTTGTTGTATAAGGAAAATAGAGTATTTTGATAGAGAAATTCAATGAATAAATTTATACTTTTATCTCACGCAGCACTGTATTTCATGTAAACTAATCAGGATTTGGAGAAATTTATATATTTCTATCTTTGTTAAAATATTTTACAAAACTAAAAAATGTTTTATATTTATTATTATGGAAGTTAAATATAATTTCTTAATTATGAAAATAATTATGTTTTTGTTATTTAATTTCTTAAAAATACTATAGTCTACATACATATTTTTACTTACTTGCTTCATAACACATATTACACCTGCCTGTATGACAAGCACGATCACATCGATGTTGACGGCAATTTAAAAGTCCATTACAAGTTCTGTTACACTCATGCTCTTGTGCATCACAACACACTACTGTACATCTATGTTTACCACAAGACATCATCTACAAAACAAAGATAAATAATGTGTAATTATTCATATTTCATATAATATATGATCTTAATTGTTTTACCTTGTCACATTTTTTTTTACAGGTCAATTCAATAGTCACAGAATTACATTTTATTTCTTTTGATCTGTTTCCACATCTACACACATATTTAGTTTTTAGTTCACAACGAGAGCATGGGCCATCATGACAATTTTTTTGACATAAATGCGGATTTTCTATATAATTTAAATTCAATAAATTATTGGTTATAATTGAAAAACATACCTATAATATAAATGATAATATAAAAGTTATTAACACACCAGGTGGTCCGCATTCTAGGGGTTTTCCACATGGTTGGCCACATGTAGGGACTGATTGTGTACATGATGTTCGGTTACTAAGTTCATCTTGTGTTAATGGTCGTTTACCACAAGGGCAACTATTAATGTCTAAAGCTTTACACGGTTCACATTGACCAATGTGGCATGGTTTTTTACAAGAGTGATTTTTGCAGGATAATTTTTTTTGGCATAAGTTTCCACAACTGTAGTACACCACCATTGCATTTTCTGGTGTGCATGGAACTTGTCGTTGCGATTGGCCACAATAACATACTGCAAAATAATATATTGAATTAGACAAAATGAACAGCAATAGAAACTAGATGAATAAACAGGTTATATGAAATTTTTTGATAGCTTTAACTACGAGAAAAAATGCCCTTAAAACCTAATCAATAATTATTAAATTCCATAGCTCCTGTAATATATGGGATTGTCCTGGTGTCCTAACAAAATGTTAATTTTGTCAATATTTTTAAATACCAGTAGTTTTATACTCATTTAAAATGTCAAAATGTATAGTGATACATTTTGACATTTATACATTATCTTTATTTCAAATTAAAAATTTTAAGTACTGCCTCGTGCTTTTATAATTTTATAAGAAGCGATTCTAAAATAATTATAGTTTCTGAATAAAGCAAGGGATATACCCATTGGTTTTACATTATATGTTTTATGGTTTCAAATTTTAAATAGTAGGACTTTTTGGGTCAAGAACTTTCTGATAGCAAATTTCATCTAGTTAGTATTTTAAAAAAAAATAAGTTTTCCATTCCTTATGTAATTTTCCTTCATGTACAGGAAAAGTTGGGTGAAAAAACTGGAAAATTGTACGAAAACAAAAATACATTTTGGATATTGGATAATTGACTAGCTTCCGCACAATCTAGGTATTCAGTAAAGGTTTTTATAATTTGAAAAGTCACTCAAAACTTTTTCAAAAAAAGTTTCATGTTATTATAATATTGTATGTGTTATATTATTGTATTAACATTTAAGTCTAATAAGTGTTTTTTTAATTTAAACTGGGATCCCTTTACTACAATGTATAATTTTATTTATAATACCTACTTAATTTTCTGCTGATAAACATGCATAAACAATTTATAAGTTATACCATCGATTAATTAGATGTAATTAATCTATGGTTATACCCAGGTATACTTCAATTTTAACTATTAACATTCAAATAAATAATAAACTTATTGTGATAAGGTGGTTTAAGTCTGTCCATTTTTACAGAGTTTAATATAGGCAATATATACATAAATATATGTAATATAGGTACATCTATATATGACTATTTTTTGAACAGAAAATTACCTTGATTGTAAAAAAATTGCGAGACTCTGGCTGGTCCAATTTAAATTTTATAAAAGGCTTAAGATTCTTTGACATATTTTCTAGGTTTTAATCAGTCTTTTTTAAAATATAAATTTCCTCTTTATACATGTACATGTTTAAAATATGGATATTTTGTTTAATCATACTTAAGTCGAAAATTCATTTTTCGAAAAACGCCTCAATTAAAACCTAGAAACCATGTCAAACAATCTTATGCTTTGTACAGAATTAAAATCGGACTGGCTAAAGTCTCACAATTTTGTCTCAGCAAATGGTTTAAAAACGATATTTTTTTAACTGACTCGAACCACCTTAAGACCAGTGAATAATTAAGAACAAAACCTGTTCTACAATATGAATTACCTTAATGAAAAGTTTTAATATATATTATCTAAATAAACTTCAATAATTATTTTTTAAATTTAAATTGTTGCATTGAATCTTGAAACGAACATAAAGGTCTAACGGTGTACCAAACTATGGAACATATTATTCTTGTGTTAAATGACTATATTTTTTAAGTCAAAAAAATAGAATAAATATAAAAATATTTACAATGACTTTAAATAATATTGATTATTAAAAATATTAGTATTCTCATTTGTTAGATACATTATTCGGTCGAGACCATAATCAGTTGAATAAACAGGGGCATGGCATCAAGAAGGGACTTTTAATCAACTGGTTTAATTGATAATTTAATCCATCAAGCAATTTCTACGAAAACATCAAAATGGCATTTTAATTTAATATAAGCTTCAGAAAAAGAAAATCACCATTAAACTTATTCTAAATGTGAAGTTTTTAGCTATGTATGGGAGGGGGGGGTATCACAGAACAACTACTGCATTTTCTAATAATGATCTAATAATTATATTAAAAGTAAATGTAAATGTTAGAAATATTCTTCGATGTGTGTTACGTAAATATAATTTATTTTTTTATTAAATTTAGTCATTATAATCTGTACTATGAAATAATTTATACTTAAAAGTCTTCGACTTTCGATAGTAGATTTTTCAAAGCGCTAAAATGGTCTTGGCATTTCCATAAATTTACGGTATTCAACTTGTTCAAATTTAATTTTGAAAACATTATGTTTTTACCAGATGATTTTTTTATTAATTCGAAACCCCCATAAAAATCTGTATATTGATTTAATTTCAAATCCATCAGATAGAAATACAGTTTAACATCTCATCTCAACTGTAGAGTTTCAGATATTTTGATAGAATACTGTACCTACCACTCCCGGAGATCAGTTTCGAATTTTCGATCAGTAACACTTGTTCATCACCTGTTGCGCGGTAGTGTAACTGAAATGCGGGACAGACGTTTAAAACGAACTACTACGCCATCTCTCGAACGTTAATAACTTTCTACTTCTACTGTCAAAGACCCTTAATTTATAGTTGTATATATAGGTACCTAATTAAATGGACAATTTTTTCGTTCTTCATCTGAAAAATGCATTTATGATAATTGATATAAATTATGACATTTCTTTACAGATTTTATAAAAATATAAGGTTTCAAATAAATTGTAGCAAAATAAAAATGTAATGTTATATACTACACTAGATTAAATTGCCATCATTGGACTTTATACATATATTAAGAGGACACCAAATCCGCATTTGTTATCTGTCAGTGGCGTCATACGGTATGTCTAGCCAGAAATTTAGGGGTGGGACAAAAAATACTTGTATTATGCTTTGCATAGGTATTTTTCTTTTTTTTCGCTTATTTGTTGTTTTTAAAGTTAATTTCTTGAGATTTTTGAGGGAATTTATATGAATACTTTTTTTTTTAAGTGAAATTTTAGTAAAATTTTGGTGGACAAAATATACTTCATCGCCACTAATATTAAATATACTTTGTTGTCAACGTGTATGGGAACATAGCAAAATCTGATCTTGTATTTCAAATATTGTGGGTTATAGGTTGATTTTTGGATGTGATTATCTAGTACAAAATATATTAAAAATTTCAGTCACATTATATTTTATACATATAGGTAACCTAATAAACTTTACATTTTAATTAATTGAAAAAAATATTCAACAAAATATAGAATACATTAGGTATAATAATATCCAAAAATCAATCCACAATATTTGAAATGTATTTTGCTTCTTCATTTATGTGTCAGATGGAGAAAACAAATGTGGACGTGGCCGTCTCATTCCTGATTTTTAAGGGTTTCTATATAGATAATTAAAAAAATATTAAAATATATTTTAAAAGTAAAAATATGTGGTTCATCTGCCACTATAATTTTCTATTTTAAAAAATATTTTTATACAATTGTAATACCTATACTATATAAATAAATTAACGGTTTTACATCCCCTTATTTCCCAAACTCTAACAAGTTCAGGTTTGCATATATATTAGAGGATGAATATGGTTCTTGAAAGCTACCAAATTATTGGATGGGTTTGGTTATTATGGCCGGCTTTCATCATACGAGATGTCACAAAAGAGAAAAATCTCATTTGCTACTTAGAAATCAAACTACAAAAAATATCACTTTTGCATAGGGATCCCATACGTCCTGTATTGTCCCATATTTTTGGAACCCGTTTCACATGTCTCTTGTAAATTTATACATTTTAAAATATGTCATTAAATCTTTATCTTCAACGGACAGAACTATTTTTGATATTTTGTATTATATGAAACTGTGACATATTATAGACATCACTTAATTACCACTCAATAGTAAATATATACCTATAAAAGCAAAATTTTATTAAAAATGTCATGCCTAAATTCCATTAACTGTTAACGTAAAAATATTTTGTCCTGTATACGGTCATTTTGAAAGCAACCTCTATATATTATGCCACTAACACATAAAGGGTTAATTTCTATAGTAATGAATATTTAAAATAAAAAAATATATATATATAATATATAGATAAAATATTTTATCGTTAATTGAAAATGTAATTTAATTAGTATTTTAAGCAGTAATTTTTTCCATTTCCTATGTAGTTTTCCTACATGTAAATAATAAACTTGAGAGAGGGTGGGGGTGAAAAGATGAATGAAATATAGGTAAACAACCTGTATACGTCAAACGTTTCATTTTAATAATTCTATAAAAAAAAATCATCAAGTTAGTTTTAATTAATCATTAGTTTTATGCTGTTATAATTTCATTATATTAATTTATTAAAATTTAATCTGGGATACCAACTTTTGCATTTCTCAAATAATAAAGAACAATAGTATGCCTAAAACATATATGAACACCATTCCTTACGAAGTCGAGTTTTAATATGCGTTATTTTACACATTTTGTTAAATATTTTAAATTAATATATTGTAAAACAGCTACGTAGGATGGCATCAATAATAATATTATCTGAGATTTTTTTATCTAAAGATGTACTTATGTTCAAAAAATTTCATACGTTATCTGAATCATCTTATAAATTAATTCTTCCTTATTATTAATTAATTCAGATAAATAATAGTAATGGTAAGTTTCTCATAATCAAAACACTTTTGAACAAAATTATTATATTATATATTTTCATTACATTTGAAACGACGTAATATATTTGATTACTTTCAGCATTCCTATTTTAATTTTGAATACTATATGCACTAATCAGAGCATTTCAGCAAATTAGTAATTTCTAATATCTAATAAATAATTCAAATATAAATATATTTTCATTAATAAAATTGAACCACCAAAAGTAATCAAAATCCTCACATTTATAAGGATATATATTTTTTGTTCATAAATTTTGTCTCACCATTAAAATTATGTGCCGTTAGTCATTTTTTCCAATATACGATAACCCTATAGTTTTACCATAGACTTATAATATAAGTTTAATTAAATTTCCAGCACCAATTTTTACTATGTTAATATTGACAACAGACATGCTTATAGTCATTAGTTTATGTAGACCCTATCTTTCTGCAGTATGAATAACATTTAGACCCAATTCACACGGACCAAACATAAACGATTATTTTGTGGTCCAACTGTCGACAATGCAACATCACAGTTCACAAATACAACCTACATTCTTTACTAAACTATTTCTGCTGTATCAAATGAGTCATAATTTTCATTTATTTCAGTCATTTTAAAGTTTAAACAAAAAACACATTATCTACACTTAGCGAATATAAATACTAAAAACACGTGCACGTATGATTTGTTGAACAACAAATCATGAACTGAACTAATAATAATAAATATGAAATTTAATCAGTAACAACAAATGTCAATGATAATCACAGATATATATATATGTGTTGATAATAATGATTAGGTATATAACATTGATACGTTGGCGTGTGGCACAATGTGTGTTGCACTCAACCACCGACGGATACTTGAGTGTAGGTAGGGATCCCAGATTTAATTTTAAAAAAAACAGCACACTTTTATTACTTTTAAATTTTAATAAATTAATAGATATAACCCATAAAGTTATAATAATATTAATATATAACTTATTTTTGAGTGACATTATTACTTACAGAATTATAAAATTGTTTGTGGATACCTGGATTATGCAGAAGCTGGCCAACCATCAATTCAAAATTAATTTTTGTTTTCATACAACTTTCCAGTTTTTTCACATAAATAGAAAAATTACATAAGAAATGGAAATATAACTATTTTAATGTAGTAACTAAATGACATTTCACAAAGAATCAAATGGTATGGATATGTGATGAGATTAGACTCAGAGTACCCAAAAGCGGCAGTCGAATGGAAACCCATAAGGAAGAGATCAAGAGGATGTCCAAAGATGCCTTGGATAGATGGAATAAAGCAGGACTCGGAGAAGTTAGGGATACCAAATTGAGAAGAAAAAGTACAAAATCGAGAAGAGTAAAAAGAGTTGTAGGTGGTAGCAAAAATTCTTGAAGAGTTGTGATGAGAAAAAAAAACTAGATGAGATTTGCTATCAGAAAGCCCGCCAAAAAGTCCCAAACATAGTCCCACTACATTTGTTCTATCCCTTATTTCGTTCAAAATCTATAATTATTATAGAATAACTTTTCTTATGAAATTATAAAAATTTAGGCAATATTTAACATTTTAAAATTCAAAATTAGAGATATTCTTATCTTGGTAATTTATCATATTAGAAAATATGATAAATTAGGATTTAGAAAACAGATTTGAATTTATCAACAAATAAACTTGTAGTCGACCATTTTAGTTTTTCAATTTTTCTATTAAATATTTAATAATTTTTAATATCATAAAATCATTTTAAAGAATAAAAAAAAATATTAAAAAAGTAAAAAGTCAATCAAAAATTAAAATCAGTTTTCAAAATCTTTTTAGGACTATTCAATCAAATAATATATAGGTCTATTAAGCATATTATAAAACTTCTGATCACAGTTTGACCAAGAATGATCATAAAAGATAAATAAATACCACTATACTATATAAAAGATGAGAACTTTAATTATACCCCTAATTTTTAATATGTGTATTTGAACACTTAAATCTGTAAGTACAAAAGTCTAGTTAAATTTCTATATTTTTAAATTTAAAAAAATTTGCTTAAACTAAAAATAAATATGCTGGAGCATAGCAAATATTCTTATCTATATTCTGAATGTAATAATAATAATAATAATAACTAGGGAGGAAATCTTTTAATGTCATTAACGAAAATACTTAATAGCATTTTTGATTTAGTATACATTAAATGACTATGGTTTTGACTACAGGAGTTTATAAAAGGCCATAGCCCAAGTTTATCAAATTCAAAACACAATACAAATGAATATACTCATTATTCTTTATAAACAATAAAGTATTAAAAATTATAACGGAATTTAATGAGCACCAAAAGAAAAATACATGTTCTTTAAATTTATTGTACTTGAATTGTAACTTGTAACTGTAACTATGTGTAAATTAATAATAATGAAACTATAAATTTATAATAAAAATAAGTAGGTATAATGAATAATTTATAATATTGGCACTTTGAAATACAATGTTTTTTCTCCGTATATATATTATTATTAAAATATATAATATTGCATTTTAAAATTATAGGAAGAAATTTAATTACATTTGTTTTCTCAAGCGGAGGAACTGGTATCACTATAACTGGCAGTAGAGTAGGAATTTGAATCATCTAAAGAGCTGATACTGCTTTGTGATGTAGTAGAATTTTCAAAATAACTACTGTTAATCGAATTACTACTACTAGTATTATTATCATGAGCATTTATTTCATCAGCACTAGAACTACTGCTACTGTCTTCCACATCCCAAGAGTTAGAATGAACACTTTCATCACTCTCCATTGTTGATGAATCATTTCCACTAACTTCGCCATTAGAACTAGCTTGAAAGAATAATCTATCATCATCAGATTCATCTGGAGCATTATCACTACTTCTAAATCCTTCAGTAGATTGTGAATCACTGCTTGTGTTTTCGAATGATAGAATATTACCAAATTGATTTGTAGTATATGTGGGAATAACTAATCCTGGATAATTCAGTTGTATAGTTTGGAATTCAAGGTTTGACCAATTTTCATTAGAATCATCATCTATAGTACTATCTTCATCTCCATCATCATAATCATTAATATCATTATAATAAGCATCACGTTCAATAGCATCATCAATAATGTCATCATCATCATCAACTTCTTCATCTCCATCATCATCAAACTCAACATAGTTATCATCATCATAATCATCAATTGCAATAGTGCTATGATAATTATGTCCAGTTCTTCTTTGGAGTAATTCCACTGGATCTAAACCTAACATACGCAATTCCTCCTCAGACACATAAGCTGAATCTGGTAAATTATTATATTGTTGAGAATTATTTACAGATATACCCTGAGAGGGTCTTTCCAAATCATTACCTAAAACAAACATTAGTAAATAATTATATATTAAATAAATATTAATATATTTAGGCGTTCTTTACATACTGTTCTTAACAATTAAGAAAAAACTTTTAAAGTATAAGGTATTTTTAATAATTTAACTACTAACTTACATATAAATATATATTTAAATAAAATATAGATGGGTTATTTAGTATATTTCACTATATAATAACAAATAATAATAATTTATAGAATTGGGTTTATTTCAAATGACCATTAAATAATAGAGAGGAGAACTTGCATGTCCTAACATTTGTGAAAATTATATTACATATAATTAAGATACCTATAAAATTAAATTTATAAATACAAACCTATTTTAATTCAAAATTGTACCAGTGGTTTTTTGTAGAACTGCATTAATTAGGACAGTTGAAGTAATTATTATGTTAAATTTAATATACTAGAAATATAAATGCTAATTTGAAATATATTTTTAAGTTATTCAACAATTGGTATTGGAAATAACATTGTAAAAAATAACAAATTCTTATTTAATACATTTAATTGCTTATTTATATTTGAGTTTACTCTATCACTAAAAATAATATAAATTTACCAACAAATATAGTTCTAAATAAAAAAATGATAATATAATATATTTTTATAATTATTAAATGTTGGAAAGTAGGAGATAGAACAGAATATACTCGTAGCAGAGATGAGAATGTTAAGGTGGATGAGTGGAGTGATTAGATAAGATTAGAAATGTTAGAAATGAGTACCTATATAAAAGGTAGTAAAGGAGTGTTTTTAATAGTAGACAAATGAGAGAATTGATTGAGATAGCTCAAACATGTTTTAAGGAAGAAGAGACAGATACAGTGAGATTAGTAAAGCAAATGCATTATGAAAAAAAGGGGAATAGGAAGATCAAAAAAGAGGTGAAGATGTAATAGTGATATAAGGTGGGCAGGTGTAAATAAAGAGGATGTGGAAGATACGAGTTAAGTGAAAGTGGACTAGGGTGGACAGCCCCAAATAGCCGGATGAGAAGGCAAAGGAAAAAAATATATAATTATTAAAAACTTTGTAAAGTGTAATATTTACATTTTATATACTAAAAAATTTACAAATGAAGATATTAAGTATATTTCATAATTACTGAACAAGTATATTTTTAAATCATATTTAATTATAGTTTTTTTTTTATATATTATTTATATTATTAGAGTAATATAAGCTTAGAATATTATGTATTATACCATGTACATATACCTATAGGTATATATATATAAGGGGGCTTTGGCGGTTTTGTCCACCTCCCCATTAAGTTTCAAAATTGTTTTTTGAAAAGTAATTCAACGAAAAAGTTGAATTTTTTTTTTATAGATATTATTATTAAGCCCCCCCCCCCAAGATTTTAAAGCTAGTTGCGTCACTGCTTATAGTACACGCTCACATTTTATATAATACATTAGGAATTGTATATAGATGATATCTATGACTGGTTAATATATTTGGAAATTTTCATTAAGAATAGCTCAACAAGTAGCCTTGAACAAAATCTATTTTAGTTATTTTGTAGTTAAAAAAAAAAATTAGTCATTGAGCTTATTTTAAGCCTTATATTAATAGTTTTTAATTCTTAAAAAATACAAATTGATAATACATTTTAATACATTCGGTATGAATGACATTTTAAGGCAACATTTGGTTGGTTTGTTCGTATGTAATTGGGGTCATTTTTAATTTTTTTCAAGTTTATCAATCATGTTCTATCTATCCATCCAACCAAAATGTATTTGTATGAGTCGGATTGAATCGGATATGATTGAACATATTATGTTTTATTATGATTTTTCCGATTCTGGTAGTGTCAAGTTGTACACAATTATATTTTAAAACTAATATTATAATAAAGTATTTTAATGATTAATATAATTATTTACATAGTTTTATCACGACACCAAATGGCATCAAGAAAAAAATATGTTATTTTGTCTGGCTAAAAAAATAAACCTGGCTCAATTCTACAGTAACAGGGACCCTACAGGATTTAATTTACATTGAATAAAGTGAATAAGTAAAATCAGTACTGCACTGGACAAGGGAGATGTGGTTAGATATTGACACGAAGTTGAAGAAAACTAGTTTATAGTTTATATTAATTTCTTATACCATACAAATAAATAACTGTAAGACTATTCGCTAGTACTATCACTAATTATAACCAAAATTGATTACATGCATCTATTTGATTATCATTTTACATCAAAATTATACATTTTTACCAAAAACTTTAAAGCTGAAAAAAATTGTGACTTACAATTTGCAAGATTTTTTTGAATATAATTGGAAAAATAATGTACGAAATAGCCCACAGGCCACAATTAGGGAATAAATATTGAACATATCATGTTAATATAGTACTAAATAATATGCAAGGTGTACATTTTATTAACTCTAGGATCATTGTTATTGAAATTACAAAAAACTATTAAAAATGTTTTATGTACCTATTTTTGAAGTGTTAAAAACCTATTGAGGAACCATGAAACACTAATTTCTTTACATACATTTTTTATTTCGATCAGAATTTAAAAACTGAAAACCAAATATCAGATATAAATTTCTGCATTCCCATCACAAACTTTGTTTACGGGAGTAGGTATCACATGATAATGTATGATGGAGTTTTATTATATTATAGTTTTTGATTCTAAATAAAATAATAAAAACAACATCAGAAATGGTATAAGTAGATAAATAATGGTATAAGTAGATAAATAATATCATTATCACAATATTTATTGTTTATTAGAAAACTGAAAAAGAGATAGGGAGGGGATGTCATGGTGATATGAGGTGGGCAGGTGTAATAAGTAAAGAGGATGTAGGAGATTCAAGTCAAATGTTTAAATGAGTAATTTATATTCATTCATAACTTTTTATTTAAGAACATTTATTTGATAACACTTTAATAAGAATTTTTATCAGTATCATTTTTAGACTGTAATTAATATAATTATTTATAATATACAGTTTTGGTTAAGTTTTAAAAAACAGACAATTGCTTAAAATGAATTGACCCGTTTCATTTTATATTAGATAAATAATAATACTCCTAAACAAAAAATTGAAGTAAAAAACGCCTAAAATGTTAATTTACAATGTACATTAATTTCTAACATTACTTACCATATTAACATGGTAACACATGTTGACACTCAGCAAATTTAGATGTTTCAAAAGTTAAATTAAATATGTAATAAATAACAGGTTACTTATATTAATAGATAAGTAAAAATGAATTAATTTTACAACCTTTTTTTTTTATTTTGAATATTAAATAAAACTAAAAAAAATTATATATATATATATATAACTAGGTATATGAAATTAAATTAATAAAATAAGAAATAATTAAATAGTTATAACAATCTATAGTTTTTAATAAAATCAATATTGGTAATTTCTCTATTATTCAAAAATGAATAACAATACAGACATAAATTCACTAGGTACTGGTAACTAAAACAGGCATAGCCACTTTTTATTCAGAGTATGTAATTGATTACATAAAATAATAATTATTTATGATCATTGAATAAACACATAAGCACGTCAAATTACATGTACAAACAAAATTAAACATATTATAGCAAATAGGGCCAAATTTTTCAATTTTATTCTTGGGTTAAAATTATGATTAAAGGTTATTAAAATATAATATATATATATATATATATAGATAGAAAATTTCATTATCAAAGTTTTCCTTTACACTTGAGAAATTTAAAGGGAAAATCAAAAATTAACTCTTAATATTACCATCTAGAATGAATTTATTTAAGAAAGCCTATTTACTATGAAATTTCTATTGCAAATATTCATCTTTTTAAAATTTATAATTTTTATTCTTGGTGTTTATTATGTTTTATACTTCTCTTGTGTTGCATATGTTTAACTTGATATTTCAATGCAGAATAATATTTTAGAAAATTAAATTTTTTATTTATTTATTAAGTATAAGCACTTTTTAAAAGTTTCGATAAAAGTCATTTTTTTTTTTTATAATAACCAATTGTTTTAAACAAACGCTAATAAATAATTAATTCTTGAATCAATATACGAAACTGATACATCAAAATAACAAATAGCCTGTATTTGAATATCAAGTCGAAAGTTTGAGATAAGTAGTTAATTAAGAAAAGTATACAACTTAAAATATATGGTGGGACAGTAAAACTCTCAAAAATCACTAAATCAGTCATTCATTTTTTTTAAAATAACATCCGCAAGACTAGACATAGTCTATTTCAAAGCAAACAATAATTTCTGAAAACAACTATGATGTCTCGCAGCAATTGCTAAGGGATTATGCCACCTTTTCTCAATTCTTTCTTTAAAGAACTATGGGCGTTTTTGATATTCCCTGGTACACACTGCACTTTATGAGTTTTTTTTCATGTATTCTAAGATGGTATAAATAAATTTGTAAAAAATGACTTGTTGAATTTTTATAGTTATTTTAAAATCCCCAGTTTCATTGCCCCACATTGTATAAGGTTAAAAATAGTAAAATTATTACAAAAATTAAAAAAAGATAAATATCCACAGATAAAATTATAACATAATATAAAAGAAAGACCCTGAACTACAAACAAACAAACATCGAAATTTATTTTTTTTAAATACTTTTCTAAGTGAAAAATTGACAAAAAAAAAAAAAGAAGAGGAATAAGTAAAAAGTTAAATCACACTTGTAGTTTTATTACCAATAAAGAGATGGGCATATATTTACGATAAACAAAGTACAAATAATAATTACAGAATACCTTTTATTTGTTTATTAAATTATTTAGTTTTTATTCAATCAATTTTCATCCGCTTACATAACATGACATTTTTTTATATTTTCGATATTTTAATCATCACTAATTATAATATTAAAAATACAATTAACTAAGAAAAAATATTATACGGTGATCAGTTGGTATGATCACATGTTGTATAATGACAGTCAAGAGACCGGTAAAAATATGTAGTTTATCCAACATTTTATTTTTATACAATCAATATAAATGTTTGTAATTATAAAAGAAAAAAAAGGTGCATTTTGTTCGTTGGGTGTCAGTAGGGGTGATGTACTTCGCTACTGGGTAGGATACTCTTGGTGGATGTATTGCATTTGAAAGCAATGATAAATCATTGCATTCAATAAAACGATTCTGAGTGTAACTTCAGTGGAGTATTCATCTCTAAATATTAGTTATATACTCAGTACCTACCTATGTTTAACATTACATCAAAGATCAAATGTAGAAATAAATAAGATCTTACAAAATTACAAAGAAATGAAAAATCATATTTTTGCCGTTTTTCGTCATTTTTTGGCAGTTTTTCCCTACACATTAAAAAACTATCGAGAAAATCGAAAAATGTCTTCTTTAAAGTACCAACTAGATGAAATTTGCTACAGGAAACCTAGGAGGCTTGTAAAGATTGGAACACTCCTTCTTGTAATATAATAAATTTGTTAATAGAGAAAAAAAATAAACATCATTGTAAAACCACTAGCTCCCTCGCTACATTTAAAATCTAAAATGATTACTATGTATTTGATAATTATATTTTACATTGCATCTTTAAATTATACAAATACAGAATTATAAAAATGAGTTAAAATAAAAATTACTATTACATTAAATTCAGTAGCTGTAAAAATTATATACTCTTTTTTTTCGATGGGTTTTTGTATAGACTATTGTTAAGAAATTTTATCAAAATATATATTAATTATAATTATAGGTATACATATTTACGTAATACACATAAGTGTTAAAATGGGGCTTGGCTTTAAAGTAATTTTAGAGTAAAAATACTTATTATCAAATCAATAATCAATAATATTTTTGAGGGAACCTCAATTTGGTTTTTAAATTTAATAATTTAAAAAAAAAATTAAATTTTTTAACTTTTTTTTAGCTTTAATAACTTTTTTTACAGTAATAAATGAAAAATCCCAAATGAGGTTCACATCAAAATTTTGTTCATTATTTATTGGATAATAGGTATTTTAACTTTATAATTATTTTATGAATTCATTTTAACAGTTTTAAGTAAATATGTTATTATCGTTGAAAATCATTGGTGTAGTGTCCTCTTACTGGTGCCAATTAATAGTAAACACCAAGACAGAAATTTATAATATTATCCCATAATACTGATAATGATATTATTAATAAAACTCATATAAGTACATATTATGTAATTACACCAATAAAATATAATAAATGATTCAAATAGGTATATATAGAAGCGACTTTTTGTTGTATAGTCGATATTGTTATAACCAAGGCCAGAGTTTGACGGGGCACCAAAAAAACTAAAAGAGTTTCATTCAAAAACAAGAAAATCAGTAAGAAAAATCTTTTGGAAATGGTGGAGGATAAGTTAAAAAAAATTGTTTTCCAAATAAGGAAATAAGCAAAAGAAAAAAAAAGATTGTGTATACTATATTTCACGAGATCATCCAGAATCACACATGTGATAAGAATGTAGTGTGACCGTAACGAGATCAAAGCACATTTCAAAATTTATTAAATATGCTCGTAAGAGATAAGTGCTAATAAAATTTAAAAGCAGGTGCCATGCCTGTTTTCTTATAGAATATGATAAACGATGTTAATAAGGGTGGTTAGTTAGGGACTCAAGTTATTATAAATCTATTTTCTAAAATTGTGGGGCCCGTCAACTTGCTTTTATACATTTATTTTACTATTTCATTTTGTGGCAGACCGGGGGCCTTCCCCAAAATCCGGCTCTGGGTATAACCAGTAATTTTGTACATAATATAGATATTTTGCTGTGACATTAAAATTAGTGTTGTTTTACACAATATTTTGTTATGGCAAGTGTCGCTATAAATGTACCGACTGTATTTTGAAAAAACTGTGTAGGGGTAAATGAACACTATATTTTTCTTAATATAAATTACAAGTTAAATCATTTTTATAGACGATATAATGTATATTTTGTAATAAATTTCATAGTATCTTTCAATAGCAATATTATTTTATAATTCATGCATAAATCTATGGGTATTAATGCACTAACTAGCATTTGTGCTTTGCAACTTGTAGTAGAAATTATAATCAAGTTCCATTTAGTGAGTTTCCTATTTTTTTGAACATCGAAATAGTATTAAACTTTTATATGAAAATGCTGTTTCTTTAGTTCCTCGAGGTATACCAAAAGTGCCCAGTAAGACTCGTTATCAGTGAATGAGAAATATGTACAGTTAAAAGCAAAACCCAAAAAGGTTTTAGATTGTCGTCGAGGGTTCAAGGAATTTTACCTTATTAATATAATATATATGCAATGTTTTAAACATGCAATTGTTATATAATTTTAAACTTCACGAATCAGTTTAATAACATTTCTTTGAAATTGATAGGCTATGTATAATAAAAAAAATGGCTGACAGTGAAAGGGTATAGCAGATAATCGTGTTAATATGTTAAAGCCTAAAATTCTACTTATCAACAGTATTATTGGTTGTCTACGAGAACCACTGATAAAGATAAAATAAAAATAATGGTTAATATCTTGGGGAAAAAAATATAGTATTTAAAATTAAATTAACTAAATGTTTATATAAGTATTATAATTTCAATATTTTTGTATAATACATTATTTAGTGATACATATAGGTATATGTCCATAGGCTGTACAATAATGTTATCTCTGGACATATATAGCTATAGAGATCTGAATTTGTATATAAAAATGTTGTTTTATTACTTTATTTCTTAAACTCTAGAAAAATAGCAATTAAAAGTTAACTAAATATTCACAAACCAAAATTTAGTTTAATATGAATATAAGCTATTTATAAAGAACTATAAAATGTAAGTTGTTATACCATTATATTATAATAATCCCTTAAATAAAACTAACATAATAAAAAACTTACTTTGAGGACAGTTTTTTTTACACGGCTCACATTTTTCCACATGGCACAGTTTTTCACATACATGGTTTTTGCAATTTAGTTCTTTTGTACAAATATTTTTGCATAGGATTGGTGCCGATTGTCCACATTGAGCATACACTTTTGTCTTTCCACATTTACATTCCCTGTAAACATTTAATTAATTAGTATTAACTATTATACAATTTATATATTTTATAATGAAGTATAAAAATATCAACCTTAATACTTGAACAACACACTGAGGACATGGACCAGGATGACATAGCAGTGTACACTTATGATGACAATCACTATAGTCTAAATTCAAATTCTTTTTTTGCAACCCACATACTTGACCACATGAATGTGGAATATCCATTTTATTAGAAAAAGGATTTGGTAAAGTACCACAGAAACATACATAGTTTGGTTTTCCAATCACTTCATTTTGACAAGCCGGGCATCTCCAAACAGCATCTACACAAAATGTATACTATTATTTTATTACATTCATCATTAACACTGATGAAAATAAATAAAAATAAAATAATATAGAAAATATTTTGATTTAAGGGTGTTACAACTAGTTTTTAGAATGATCGATGTTATCAGGGTATGAATATTGAACTGTCATTTTTCTTGAATAATTTTTTTACACAATTCAAAATAATATATAAATTATATTGATTATAATTTTGGCATAATATATTTCAAGTCTGATCTACAAATATACCATAATACCTATATTACTTACTATTATGAGATTTGATAAACCATACCATTACGCATTTTAAATGCATAATTTGGTAACAATTACGACAATTCCAAATTGGTTCTACATTTTTAGCCCGTTCATAACAGATAACACAGTCAACGTTGGCATTGTTTAATTGATTAATAAGTAAATCTCTTTGACCTTTATTGGTTAATGAATCTGATATAGACGATTTTGCAATTGCAGTTTGAGAATTATTAGAATTACTGCCATTCCTAAAAAAATAATGATTTGATGATCAAATGCTAAAAAGAGTTAACAACTATTTATACATACCCACTATATGATGCATTAGAACTTCCACAGAATGTCATGGACTGAATTGCTAAATATTCTCTTTGGTGTGCAGTAGTTTCATCACTTGCTATACAACAAAATATATTCTAATTACCAGTCTATTTTAAAAATTAAATAAAAAAAAAAAAAAAAAAAACAAAAAAACAAATAAATAATAATCAAGTTACTATGAAAACACTATAATTTTTAACCAACAAATTCTTAAAATACCTAAGCCTTATAATTTTTATTAAATACATTTTTAATCTTGAGCGATTCACAACAAGTTAATATCACATATACTTACCTAATTACTGCAAAAACTATATAGATACCTATTGGTATTTTCTAATTTGCTAATTGTATGATGTTTTTATTTAATAAATAATAATTTTTTAAATACATTTAAGAATTAACATTTTTAACACCCTACACTTAACCCGTCATTGCTCGCGTGTGAGAATTTCCCTCACATAGTTTTAAGTTGGGAACCACTGGCTTGTGTGTTATTATATTTTTCCCAAATTCATAGTACCTTATGACGAACTACAGGGTATGTCCCAAAAGTAATGCGTCAGAGTCTGAAACAAAGTGTTTATTGATCAGAGTAGTTACAACCACTTAAAATTCTTCAAAATAAGCTCCTCCTGCAGCAATACACTTGCGCCACCGACTTTGCCACGCAGCATACGCGTCCTGGAAGGCCTGGACCGGGATG
>JAIPRL010002745.1:0-23970 GCA_025469235.1 Pemphigus obesinymphae | reverse complement strand
TAGGACGATTCGAACCGCTCGGGGGGGGGGCGGCGCTGAAGAGTCTGACGCATTACTTTTGGGACATACCTTGTATTTAAAAATAGATTTATGAGTTGACAGGTACCTAATCGTTCCGATAAGGAAACCTATTAAATTCCGAAATCAACTAGTCGTGTTTTGTGAGCGAATCCCTCTACGCGCGAGTAGAGTAGATTTTATATTTATACCTAGGTAAAATGTGCAAGATGCTCTGTGCTATTATGTAAAGAACACACATTAGCCTTATGCAGCATGTGCAATGGAAACCACGAAGATTTAGATTTAAATGAATTATTTGTATAAGTTTGTAAAAATAATGCATGCATAAATTCAATTATTTATTTATTTATTTTTACTTTAATTATTATTTTTTTTATTCAGCATATAGGTCAGTATAATTATTTTCATTTTTTTCAATATATAAAGAACATTCAAAAACGGTTTATTTTATGATTTATTAGTTATTTGTTGTTAAAATATTACATTTATGATAAAATATACTAGGTGAGCGAATCTCTCTATGCGCGAGTAACGGTGTTCAAATTATATGTGCGAGTCATGACGGGTTAATGTCTTCTTCTAATTAAATACCGCAAAATCATATTACAAATAATTTAAATAATAATTACCTAAGCATTTAGGATAAAGTTAGATTTTAAATCTCTACCCCTTAACCAACCAAATTTAAACAGATGAATGTATAATATATTTTATAAATTATTATCTAATAATGAGTGAAATGTTTGTAGTTTTTTTTTTTTTTAATTGATGTGATTTCTTTGATTGATGATATTTTACATTTTGAGATATGCCTTTGAAAATACTGATTTAAAATGTTATAATAGGTATTACCTATTTACTTTTATTGTAAATCCTAATTGATTATGGGTAATATAAATTCAACAAGCATTAAGAGTGAAAACTGTAACCATAATTGAATAGCGTATATACATTAGCATACAGAGCACCAATATTTTTTGATTATTGTCATACACATATACCTACTGTATACAACATTATTTTGTAAAATGCGGACTTGCTCGGAGAGTATAAGTTATATTTAATTCCAAATTATATTATAATGGATTTTAAGTAATTTTTTGAATAAAATACTTATTTTTAATAAATGTACGATTTCCCTTATATTATTTACATAAAGTATAACTTGCACAAAACTTTTACATTGTTCAAGTTAATCATATCAATAATAGATAAATTATAAAATAGGTACTTACCTATAGGAACAAATTCTGGAGCATTTGGTGATAAATTAGAAGCAACAGGTTCTCTATTTGAAGTAGCAAAACGAGAATTGCCCCTACTAGTACGTTTAGTTCGAGGCATAGTTTAGTTTATTAGTTCTAAATAACGGATAATCTGAAAAAAAGCAAGTAAGTGCTAATTTATTATTTAATTAATAATTTTCCAGACATTACATTTAAAAAATAGCACTAATATCTTAAACTTAAAACATTAAAAATAATAAATTCCTAAATATACAAATTCACAGAAACTAACTAATTTGATAATATATAAGTACCTACCTAATAAAAAGTGTGCCTACATATATTTTGATATAAAATGTCTTTAACATCAAAACTATAGGAAGTGCTGGGCTTGTTATATAGAAATAGAAAGATTGGTAGTGCTTATAGTATGTGTTCTACCTTGTCTCTGCCAGGTGCGGGATGTTATATTATTTTAGGGAATTTTTTATAGCTACCCTGCACTAAATATAGGTACCAAATAGGCTGAATAATATAATATAATATTATTCATACAGTAGCATTCCAGTGTCCCAGCTGATCTGTCTTAAATATAGGTACCCATATATATATATATATAAATATACTTGGCGCACGTTAAGATGATGATAATTTAGCGTCACCTAGCTCCTGATTGGTTATCAAAAAATCTAGTCACAATTATACAGTGCTGTTCTAAATAATATGTGTGTGTGTTTTAAAGCTTACCATATTTGAACACAGTGTGTACCTAGTGTATGTGCATACAAATGTGGATCAACCCACTACGGCGAGTGACACAGTAGAAGGAGTGTTTTATGTAATTTAAACCATTCAATTGAAAATTTAAAACGATTATCTATGATCTAACCATTTAATATTTTGATATGTACTATTCTGGAAAGGGGGTGGGGGATTTTTTAACACTAAATCGTGAAACTTTCATATTAGGTGTACCTATCTAATTTATTTCATTGATGTAACATTGTTAATTAATCTATCAAGTACCTAGGTACTCATAAGAGACGGTAGAATATTATTGTTGGGTTCTCTATTATAAATTAAAAGACATTAATACCAGCCAACTGAGCCAAGTACCTAAGACACTTGAAAATAAATATAGAATTATAAAAAAAATATTCAACAGGTTGAACGTGTTGAGTAGTTCAACAAAAAATTAGCCTAAAACATAAATAATATTGTAGGGTTATATATATTGTTAGGTTATCGAAAATATCGAACGTTACGTGAATATGAGATAAAAAAACGTAGAGAAGACGAGCGAACGGCAGCGATAGCGTGAAAATAAAACCTGGCGTAACCCGAAAACGGCAGAGGTGAGACGCATCGTCACGGTTGACACGGATTCGATTGGAAAATGTAAAAATTTAAATCAATCGGACGTCGGTACCGTACACAGGATTATTATCGTAGGTACGTGATCGTTTCACGACAGATTTCGACGACCGATCGCATTACATACAAACGATATTATAATATTATATTATTATGTCACTGTCCCGACCGTACATTATAGACCGCGTGGAACAATCCCGTTCGGAGTTGCCATTTTCTATACTCACCGTAAATATCGCTTCACACGGCGTACATGGACACGTGACGACCCGACCAAGAAATATCTGCCGTTTCGGCCGACGGCGGCAACTGTAGACGACAAAAAGCCGAAAAAAAACGACCAGGGGCGCCGTATCCAAAGGCTGAAACTATGACCATAAATAAAAAAAACAGAAGAACGCGTACTCTGTCGCGTCCGTCAAACGAACAACGGTGACGAGCGACGGGTTAAAGAACAAAGTACAAACTACAAACGGTATCACTCCGGATTCACGGCGTAAACGCATCGGTGTAATCACCATAGAGTACAATATCACCAGTGTACCTATATATTGTAAAACCGTTGCGGTGGTCGCACTGAATTCACCTTGCGTCAACGCAGCGCTCTCGTCTGGTCATGCACTGTGCGCGTTCCAAATGGAAACGGGAATACGTACCGAAACCATGGCTAAATATCTAGGTATGTCAGCAATTCGAACTGCGCAATCAGTCTGCCCATGAAATTAATAATAATAATATAGAGATTATCGGCAGTTTGTCTACGTTCAAAAATCCTCGGCAGTTGACGTCACAATTTCTGTGTTCCATGAGTGGCACAACTGGACGAAAATATTACTGTCAATTGTCATACCTCGATATTTAGCCGTGACCGAGACGTACCTTATTCTATGTACCGAGAGCGGTCCGTACGCCGAGTGACGTGACGTCGCGGGTTCGCTGTGTATACGTGGTTTATGTTTGCCACAAACGACACACGTTTTTTTTTTTCACGTATAATACGATATTCACCTCCAGCCAACCGCACGCACTTTTACGTATAAAAAAAAGTCATGGAACGACCGCTCGACACCGCGGCACAATATTGATTCTTCCACGACCGGCTGTCCACCTCCGTGGTGACTTCGTATAGTGTGATTTTGCGTTTGTGTGCGACTTTGTACGCGCGCGTGTGTGTGTGTGTGTGTTTCTCGTTTGTGTGTTCACCGTTCAGTGTTGGTCTTCGATTTTTTTTTCGTTTCGACGCTTCTCCGTCCGTATCGTCGACGAATGTGTATATATGTATATATACATATTATATTATAATATAATTTTATATTAACAAAAAAAAAAATCCGTCCGCAGTAGCGTACGTAGTTTAATAGTATTATAACTTATTTATTCGTCGCGGACGTTTTGCCAACAGTTTTTTTTCTACCGTAAATAGCGAAGTCCAACAACATAGTTAACACGGGCATCGCCTTCCGTCCGCCGTTTGCGCAATGATTGGCGCGCTATGAATACGCGTTGTTGAAACATATAACTGCCTAGTCGGACTTGCTGCGTTTTGCGGTCCAACGTTTTGCCCGTCGTACACCGCAGCAGCTGTCGGCCGTCGCGGAAATATGGGTCGCAAAAAGAAGAAGCAGTCCAAGCCGTGGTGCTGGTATCCTTTTACATATTTTATTTTTCAACTTAACGGGTCTGCGTATTTAGGTGTAATATAATTATTACCTATTCTATAAACATTCGTAGAGTTTTCTCTAGTTAAATATTGAAATACACCTACCTGTGCATGTGTACCTATGTGTTATGTATCCAGTTAGTCTCGTACCTATACATATTATATTGATTAAATATATTGTTGATGAAGACAAGTAACACATTCTTATGGTTTCTCTTGTAATTGATTGTATAACCATTGATAAACAATTTAAGTGTACATTTAATCAATGGTAGGTATAACACTTATATGTAGGTACAGTGTATTAATTGGAATATCTCTTATAGAAATTACCAACATTTTTGAATAAATAGGTATCAAGTGACTAGGTACACATAATAACCTTACCTACTGTTTCATCTTTTAAATTAATAAATAGGTACTTAGGTACAGTGTTTAAGTGTACCTATACCTAAATTACAAAATTATATTTGAGTTATTTTCATAATAGTAGTATGTTGAAAGTGTACCTATTTCAACATTACCATATTGTTATCTATTAACGGTTAAGAGCCAAAGCAAAAAATGAAACTGACTTGCATCAAACATCCTAAGTAGTGTTTATTGACTCTACAATGTGATATGCCAATAAGGTTAAGATACAGTTGCCGTCAGATAACTTGGCACGATGGCAGTGGTGCAAAACTGGTATTTATCAGTAGGTAATTGTTTCCCAAACTAGTCTTAATGTCTGAACCTCTGTGCTGGGTAGTTTATTTAATGAAAAAATGTATATTACGTATTGGTTGGTACTAAATGCTGGATTTCCTTGCTAGCAGTAATTTTGCCCTTGTCGACATGCACTCGTTTCTGCTTTTTTGATACCGATTGGTTGTGTGACATCCTCAATTTATTCATAGATATCACTTTAAATCTTATAGGAATGAAATAGTATGTTGTCTGTTAGGGAGTTATAATAATAGTTGTAATTAAATTAGATGTATTATGTAAAAAAAAAAAAAAATACCTAGGTATGTGTTTTTATAATAATTACAATTACCTATTGAAATCATGAGATAGGTACGCTGAAAAATATATTTTTTATCAGTATTTATATAATAAATTGTAATATTATATTTTATATAATATTTACCTATTTTGTTATAAATAAAAGATATAATTAGTACCTATAAGTAATTTTTTATCAATTTCACTTTTGTCCATTACGTTCTTAAAATTTCAGGGGTTTGAAAATATGCTTGTAGTATAGTTGATATCAACTAGTGATCAAAATGAATTTATAATGAAATTATAATATTGCCATAATATTCCCTGATTTTAAATGTATATTTTATGAGAAATAAAGAATTGTACCTATTCTCAGTGTCTGGAAAAAACAACTTTCATGTGTTCACATTCATATTTTGTGATTGATATGTGAATGCCATTCATTTCTGTTAAATACATAATATATGAACAATTTTCATATTTTGAAAGAATTTGAACAATTTTTAAGCAAATCATATTTAATTAGAATATATTTATAATCTGCAAAAAAATCCTATTATTATTATTTAAATATAATTATAAAAATATAAATACTCAAAAATTTAATTCCATGGGTTAGTCATAAAACGAAAACAATAATTAATATAAATCGATAACTTTTTGATAAATATAGAAGAAAAATGTATACTTTGTTAATAATGAATTATCTAATTAAAATGAACAGCCAGATGAACCCGTTTATTTTTTTTTAAGAATATGCTTGTGAACGTGTTTTTTTTAAATACATTTGAATGAATGTGTGAAGGAATTTAATTTTTAAGCAAACGTGTTCAGAACGACGTTTTTAAATCATAAATTTTAAATGTTTCAAATATACTTCTCGAATAAAAACTATGCTCGGTTTTAGTTTAATTTCTCATAATTTATTTAATGTAATTATTTATCTTTAATGATTATTTTGGGTCAGACTGTGATTAGAAAGCTACCAGTAGTTTTTGAACAAATGTGATTACACAATAATAATAAGTGGTATTTACATTAATTTAATTGTTAAATTTTCATTATTCAAAAAACTTCTTGCTTATACAGAACCCCTTAAAAATGGATAGTGTAGGACACTATATTGATGATTTTCAACGATAAAAACATGCTGACACAAAATTGTTATAATGGCTATTATTAAATTGATAGAGAATAAAATTTTGGCGTGATCCTCATTTGGGATTTTTAATTAATTGGTCTAAATAAAAATGTTATTAAAGCTTAATAAAATTAACTTTGGTTCTAATTTTTTTTTTGGTGTTAGCAGCCTCTAGGACCATCCCAACATACATCCAGCCTTCCATCCATCTCGGTCAGCTGCTCGCATCTTCCAATTATTTCCTCCTCCTAGCTCTTCCACATCATTTTTTACTACATCTTCCCATCTCATTCTCGGTCTTCCAATGGGTCTTTTTCCTGTGGGGTTCTTTTCCAGTACCGTATGGAGTTGTGGGTTTTGGTTTCTCCAAGCGTGTCCTGCCCATTTTAGTCTCTTAGTTCTTATTGCTTCCACGATGTTCGGTTTTTGGTATAATGAGTCTAATTCCTCTTTTTTCCTTATCCTCCAGTCATTAGTTACATTGTCCTTCACGGGTCCAAAAATTCTTCTCGGAATTTTTCTTTCAAAAACTAGGAGTCTTTTCTCGTTGGTTTTTTAAATTGCCCAAGTCTCTGCTCCATATGTTACAATCAGTCTTATCAAGGTAGTATATAATTACTTTTTTAATTCTCTTGACAAAGATCGAAGCTCCTAACAGCTTCGCTAGACTGAAAAAGCATTTGTTTCCAGCCTGGATTCTCGCTTCTATCTCTTGTTGTTTGATTATTTTCTATTAGAATCGTTCCAGATTCTTGAACTGATCTACTCTATCGAAATTATACTGATCTATTCTTAAGGAGAGGCTTAATCTTGCGTTGTTCTGCCTTCTAACAAACATATATTTGGTTTTCTCCTTGTTGGCGCGTAAACCTATTTTTGCTGATGACTTTTCTAGTCGCCTGAATAGTGACTTAAGTTCTTCTTGTGATTCTGTTACCAGTACCAGGTCATCTGCGTATGCCAGTAGTCCTATAGTATGACCCTGTAAGTTTACTCCTTCATGCTGTCCCATATTCATTTCCCTTACAACTTTTTCCAATGCAACATTAAATAATATAGGCAATAAAGAGTCTCCTTGCCTTAGTCCTGTCCTTACTTGCACTTGTTCCAATTTTATATTTCCTATTCTTACTTTAACATACGTTTTCATAATACTTGACTTGATCAGATTTATAAGTTTGTGTGGGAAGTGGAACTCTACCAAAGTACTAATTAGGCTTTCTCGGTGTATTCTATCATATGCTTTTTGGAAATCGACAAAAAGTATATGCATTTTCTTATTGAACTCCCATGTTTTTTATAAAAGTTGTCTGAAAAATGATTAAATTTATTAATAAATTAATACATTTAAAAACCAAAATGATGTTCACTCCAAAATGTAATCCTTTTGTTTTACTATTCTATTACTTTAAAACCCCATTTTAACAGTTTTGCGTAAATTTTATAAATATCATAATTATGCAACAATAAAAAGTAGTTAAGACATGGGACTAATTTTTAAATATTTTTATATTTTTATATTTCTAAAAATTGCTTACACACAACCCCTTAAAAAAATGAATGTGTAGTGTCCTCTTAAGGTCTTAAGGGTAAATTGGATTAAGTAAATTCTTCAAATATGGAGATGCATGTGTTTGTTTGATAGTCAGAAAGCAGATAAAATTAATTCTCGTCTTTAATTTTTATATTTAATAACACTCGGGATAATATTTTTTTTTACTGCCTAGGTATATTATTAATTTAAATATATGTACCTATATCACTAAAAATAAGTAACATTGATCCTTAATTAAATATTAAGGTATTGCAATCGTGAATTTGATGATGAAAAAATTTTAATTCAACATCAAAAAGCAAAGCATTTTAAGTGTCATATATGTCATAAGAAACTATATACAGGCCCAGGTTTATCAATTCATTGTATGCAGGTTGGTAAAAATTAATTTATATTTTAAATATTTGTTTTTTAAATAATTTAATCAAACCATTATTTCTAACTAGTCATTTTCTAAAAAAAAAAAATATAGGTATATTCTATTGTAACAAATATCTTATATTGTAAGTAATTGCTGAATTGTGTTTGATAGGTACATAAAGAAACTATAGACAAAGTACCCAATGCCCTTTCGCATCGTTCTAATATAGAAATAGAAATTTATGGAATGGAAGGAATTCCAGAGGAAGATATGAAAGAACATGAACGACAAAAATCTGGTGGCAAAGGTAATATTATATTAATAACATAGTATTAGAAAATAACAAAAATGAATAATTTTTGTGATGGTTTTATTTTAATCTATTTTTTACCTATTGGTCATAAAACTAATATAATTTTAAATATTACATTTATATACTAAACATTTCAGGTACTCGATCAGATAGTGATGATGAAGCTGGACCACCTGCAAAAAAAAAGCCAGAATATTCTAATTCTGCTGGTCCTTCTATGATGCCATCTTACAATCCTATGATGAACCATATGCAAACAATGGGACCTCCTTATATGGGACCGGGGTAAATAAATTATAATTGATGTGGGTTATTTATATTTTGAGTTATTATATATTATATTGATTAGAATGCCAATGATGGGTCCTTCGGTTTCTGCGGGTCCAATGCCACCCGGTCAACCTACAGGAATGACAAATAAACCATTATTTCCTAGTGCAGCAGCTATTGTAAGTTCAATATTTTTAGTACTTGATTTTTTTATAGTATTATTATGTCGGTTTTAGGCTAGCAATTCTGATGGCCGTTCAAATAACCCTATGCTATCTGGAGGTTCTGTTAGTGGCCAAAATAAGACTTCATTTTCTGCTTATTCTGGGTAAAATATTTATTTATTATTTTGTCTACCTTCTCGTTATCTTTATTCATTATTATAAAACAATTCACTTTACATTTTGAATAATTAATATATTTTTTTAAATCCTAGGAATGATAATGATTCAAAATCTAAATCGCTCATTAGTTCTACTGGAACATCTAGTAAAATAATTCATCCGGCTGAAGACATTTCTTTAGTAAGTTGGTATATTACATTGATTTTAGTTGTTAAAATAACTCCTATGTTTTTATATTTTAGGAAGAACATAGAGCTCGTTTACCTAAGTATGCAATTCATATAGATGTACAAAATCCGGTGCCAACTAACATTACTGAACAACATCAACTTGGTGCACCACTTATTTCACCTCATGGTCAAGCATCTCCTCAAACTCAACAACTTCAACAACAGCAACACCTTCATCATCATCATCATCTTCAACAGCAACAGCAACAACAACAACAACAACAGCAGCAGCAACAACAGCAGCAGCAGCAGCAGCAGCAACAACAACATCATCAACACCAACAACATCAACAACACCAACACCAACAAGCAATTCAAAATGAGGTAAGGTAGAGAATAATTAGGCATGTGGTTCCGGCTTCTATTTCTTAATAGAGGTTATCCACCTCTTTTAATCATTCAAGGTCCAATTAAATGTCCTGTTGACGAATGAAACTACTTAAAATCATAAGGTAGATTTAAATGAGTGGACTAACTTATTTGTAAGTACTAAAAATGTGAATATTAGGACAGGTAATTTTTTAGGTGAATTTAGGACTTTTATTTGTTTAGTTTATCATTTTTGTTTAACTGTTTTGTACATTATCTTCAGTTGTGGTTAGATTATTACAAAAAGTACATGAGTTTTAAGATATAAAAGTTTATCAGGTTGGGTGAATTTAAAAGTGAGTAAATTTTTAGGTATTTTTGGTTAATATTTGCATCTGCTAGTAAAAATATGTTTGCTTTATATATTATATATACATATTATTTTTATTATTATTATTATTATTAATGAATTATATTTAGGATAATACATTTATGTATTTATTTATTAATTTCAATAATAATAAATATAAATGGAATTATTTTAGATGGAACGACAAGTAGCTGCTATGGCAGCAGTTATGCAACAGCAACAGCAACAGCAGCAGCAGCAGCAGCAGCAACGATATGCCACGCCAGTTATATCCATGCCCAACATGATGCCACAGCCTCCTACCGTTTTTATGGCTCAGCAAATGCCAACTCTTTTACGACCTTCTTTAGGTGGTTTACCACCACATGCTATGAGCATGCTTAGGCCTCAAATGCCTATCCATCCAGGTAAACTAATATAATTAATATAAAAATTATATTAACTTTAAAAATATGTTACATTTATTAACCCTTTCACTGCTGAATTAATTTTAAATTTCTTATTTAAAAATGCTAAATAAACATGCAAATTGAGGGAAAAGAATTAACTTTTGACCAAGTTATCCAATATTTTGTTTTTGTATATTTGCGTATATTCATATTTAGGGTCAGTGTACTGGTTGAGGCCACTTTAAACAAAAACAAACTTTTAAGTTTTTTTTACTATAGTTATATTGTAATAAATTATACTAAATCATAAAACTATGATTAAGAATTTTATACACTTTCAGATTATGTAACTAATTTTTATTAGATACTTAATCTAATATCCTAAAAAAATATTTAAAAAATAAAAAGGCAAAAGCACCAGTTGTGGCCACTTTAAATTTAATACTAAAGTATTCCAAATGTTTTAATATTTCAGGGGAATTGTTATAGTTGTTGGAAATTCTTTAAGAGTACATTTCATGTAGTTTACTGAATCAGGGTTCCAAGGGTATAGACCACAAACTCAAAAATCTGACTTGATAGATTTTTCAAAGTTATTGTCACTTATAATATAGTGTGCAATAGTGAGGCGACATTATGTTTAGAAATTTCTCTGCCATCATGTTCTACTCACCACTGACAAACAGTCATTTTCGATTTTGCTTTTAATGGAACAAAAACAGCTACTTCTAAAGGCTGCATAATGTGGGTCGTGTTAGGAAATAAACATACAAGTATTATATTATTTGTTTTACAAAATTTACTTAAATGCATAGTTAGATGAGATACATGGTCATCTAAAAATTCAATAACGGAAAGTTGAACATTATTTTTTACCAAGTAAGGATAAAATACATTACTGAAATATTCGTAAAACGCTTTGCCAGTCATCCATCCACTATCTGTTTTTCCTAGTCCCCAATAATATAGAGCAGAGTTGGCAATTTCTTGGTTCATCCTCTTATATTTATATATAGTTAATGGTGGTGCAATATTACCAGCAGCATTGACAGTCAATAATGTTGTAATATTTTCTTTATCAGATTTAGCTGATGTGTCATAAACATGAGACCCTTTTTCGGCCAGAACCAAGTAGCCTTTTGGATACATATAGAATGATGTTTCATCAAAGTTAAATACTCGTGTAGGATCTTTTAATATTTCCAAATTTGGACCCAATAGATCTTTGGTTTCCTTAAACCAACCTCTTATTTTACTTTCTGTTATTTGACCCCGTGCTTTATTGATGTACTCTGACTACTTTTGACTGATCTCTTGATATCTTTTCGTAAAATTATCAAACCACTTTCGTCTTGGTCTTCCATTAAAAAAAGGAGTACTTTCTTTTGACATATTTACAATTTTTTTCACAGTATCCAACAACATCCATTTATTTATCGGAAACCCCATTTTCGCCACTCCAAGAATCCAATGAACAAGTTTCTGCTCAGTTTCTTCACCCAGTACAGTATTAGGCCCAACATGGTGTAAGTTATCAGGAGATTTTCCATCAAGCTTATTGCATAGTGTTGATCTTGGTACATGATATTGATTGCAGGCTTGCAATACATTCAACAAACCAGTCCTTACAATATTTAATGCTAATTGTATTTTACTTTGGGAGTATTGGAATATTTTCCATTTTACTTGAGGACATTGTGGTTTACCCATGTTAAACAGTTTCTGTTAAAAAGTATATATTTGTTAATTTAAAAAAAATGGCCAAAACTGGTTCATGAGTAATGTACCATTTGTCGCTACAACTGGGTAAATTCTAAAATGTATGTACCTGTATGGCATCTATATTGAATTCAATTGTTGATTTCCAATTAATTAAATATATGCTATATTATATAAGTACTAGTCTTAATGATATATTTGGTAACTGTTTGAATAACAATAATACAATTGTAAAACCCCACTATTGAAAAAAATATATAATTAATAACAGAAAAAAACAAATATTGTATTCATGGAATATATTAAATGAAATATATATTAGAATATATTATGGCTCATTCTGGTTTAGAAATTATTTTAAAAATCTTATTAAACAAAATAAAAAACTCAAATGGCCACTACTAGTACAGTGACCACAACCAGTACACTTACCCTACTGTTTTTTACTTTGTATAAACAATGAAAATGTACCTAAATATAAATAGACAATCTAAACTATATATATTATATATATATAAACAAAATAAAAATAATAACTATAAATATAATAATATAATTATGTTTTGGTAACCACTGGAAATGACAAAATATATATTTACCTGTAACTTCATTGGAATTGAACGAAATAGATTTTTTTTTTCAATTGATTTGTTATTTTATCCTCTAGATAGCGTTACATATTTCGTTTATGTACCTTTTACACATGATTTTATAATAGAACAAAAGCGTATACACAGCATTAGCACACCCAAGAAAAAAACTGCTGTCGCATATATGCGACGTTAGCACTGAAAGGGTTAAAAGAAATTGTATGCATTGAATTAATAACATAATATTTGTATTAGGTTTAATGGTTAATCCACCAATGGTCAATCCATATGCACCCGGTGGACCAATGGGCTTCCCTGGTGCTCAGATGTTAGCACCTATGATGCATCCTCGCTTCAGATGATCAGGTTTGTTGGGGGGCGTATTACTCGTGTACAACAACACACCCCCGTCACTTTTGTAAGTTGTTATTTTTTTTTTTTTTTCAATTTCCAATTAAAAGCAAATTGTTAATTTTATAAAAAAAAAAAAAATTAAACTTAATTTCCTAATTAAGTTTAGGATTGTATAAGGTTAAAATGTTTATGTTTTTTTTTTTTACGTAAAGTAAATTTCTAAATTTTTTTATAAACTTAATTTATTTACAGAAGTTAGTTTATTATCCCCATTTAATATTGGTTACAATATAACAAATTTATATTCACACAGTTTTGTTTACAGAAAAAAGGAAAAATATTGAATAATAACTGAAACGCAGTTTCAGTGAAAAATCAGTAAGTCCTTTTATATTTTAAATGTCGTTTACCCCTCTTTTTTTCTTTCTTTGGATTTTTTTTTTTTTGATTTATTTGTATATTCCCAAAAATAGTTTGTAACTAAATGTCACACGTACATTTTTTTGTAGAACGTGTGTGGTAGTATATATTAGTGTGACGTGGATTTCGTATAAACTTAACGCTCGGCATAAAATGCACAGCAAATTTGTTTATATAAAAAAAAAAAAAAATTATTGAATGTGTTTTAATTATTTATATAGTGTTATGTTGTGAGAATGAGTAAGTACAAATCACTCACGTATAAGATATAGTAAAACTTCATTGTTCATCTCTAAAGAGCGTGTTTTAGGTATAGATATAATTGATTTCTCAGGTGACGCGGCCCAGAGTTCTAAAATCTTTGGTATGTCATTTTGCATTTTTAAGTATAAGTTATGATGTATAGGGTTTTGATTACTAACATATTAGAATTAAAATTATAATTGTAAAAATATAAACAAGAAAACACACTTTTATTATTCTAAATCATCTAACAAAATTATTATCATTACATTATTATAATTTATTATATATTAAGTACGTGTATAATGTATATGATGTAATTCAAGGTAAGAAATATTTGTTTTATAATACTAAACATTTGAAAATGCAATGTTATCATATTTTCTTTTTGAAGATATATATACTATGCATTTTCATTTTTTTTTTTTTCAAATAAATGTAAGCACATATCTGAAAATTGGTTCAATTATTTCTATAAAGTGAATCCTCTGAAAATGGTGAGTACCTCATTTAATGTTCATGGAAGTATATTAATCCACCATTTACATTTTTTATACCAATCTTCCGAAGACATTACTAATAATTTTATTTTTTAAGTGATTAAAATTTTAGCATATAATAAATAAATATTCCTTTAGTTACTGATAGAATTTTCGTAGAATCATTTTAAATTGTAATTCTTTTGCATTAAAATTTTTTTTTTAAATGTATCTGAATAAAATTCCTGATGATTTTATAATTTAAAATCTAAATGAACACATAGGTATAGTTGAAGTAAAAACAACTTATTTACTATACAATTTATTTTTAATTTCAAAGTAAAATGGTAAATATTAATTTTAATATTCATAATGCTAACTAAATCATAAATTAGCTAATTGAAGGAAGAAATCAATCTTATTAATGTAAATATAAATCATATTATACTTAATATTTTAACCCTATTCGATTTTTGTTTAAATAACATTAAATTTAATGTTTAGTTATTTTGACCAGTTTTAATTTATTATTTGTTAATTGTTATTATTACACTTCAAAATTCCTATTTAAAATAGAATGTGTTATACTTCTATTTAAGGTAATTTATGGGTCTTGTGAATATGAATATGGTCATCACTATCAGGTACTATGTGTCTTATCAAGTCCTGTCATCTAAATACACTACATTCACTAATTGAGGTTGGTTGTTGTGGTCACAGTGAAGCTGTTGGACCCAAAATTGGGTCCCCTGAACACGGCCCCAGGCGAGGTTATCCCTCACAGCTAACCTGTTGGACTTGTATTACCAAGTCCCCTGTTAACCACAACAGGCGACACGTTATATTAATACAAATTATATAATATTTGTTTCGCGGTCTGCGTACAGATCGTATTTAGTGTAGTTTTGCATGTCAAATGCGATTTTGGGATAAGCCAAAATGGTTGCGGTAATAAACAAATGACTCAACAAATCATAATGGCTTTGCACACTACTTTGGGCGCTGATTAATACTTCTGTGACTGTTTAAAAAACCAATTCAAATCTTATGCTGTGTTTTAGGTTGGGTGATTGATAAAGGAGATGTTTTTCACTATTAGAAATATATTTTTTTTATTAATTAAATTTTATACAAATTTTTTTTAATTTTATAAATAAATACCATCATGAATGATAAATAAAATATTCAGAGTATATCATTTATATTTAAATAATTTAAAACAAATTTACAGTACCTAATTCTTTTCAAATATTTTGAAAAGATACATTTATATATATATATATATATATATAAATTATAATTTTATGGGTTTCCGCTATTATCTTTGGTTTGTATTTTGTTGTCTTGGGGGGAATCATTCCATGATTGAGTTTTAGCAGTTCCAAATAGAATATAAACTAAGTTTCCAACGAAAAAGACACCAGCTGAGCATAAAAACACAATGCCCCATTGGTCTTTGTTGTACTAAAATAAAAATAAATGCATTTATATAATACTTATTTACTAATATTTGTATAATACTTTAAAAAAACGAAATATATTCTCACACTGTCTGTTACAATGAACCCAACTAACAATGGTCCCAAAATGGATGTAATATTTGCTAGGCTATTGGTAATTCCTAATAACGTGCCTGCAAAATTTGGTGCCAAATCCATATGATTAGTCAGAAAACCTGTAAAAACACCACTGTTTAAACTTAGAGAAGTAGTCAACAAGATTATTGCTCCTGTAACAGATGTGTCAAATAAATAAAGGGAGATCAATGCTAAAGCACCACCCCAGTGAGCTATGCTATTCCACATTTTTCTTTGATTTGTCTTTGACATTAAGCCACGTGTGTTGATGTAGTCGCTGATCCAAGAAAATATTATGATTAAGATCCACATGATCAAATATGGCAGTGCAGACAAAAATCCATTCTATAATAGTCGATTATAATAATTGTAAGATATAGGTATAGATAATAATCTAGGTAAAATCTAGGTAGGTATTAGGTATATGAGCATTTTAACTGTTCATAAATCTTACTGATTTAATGTTGAACTTGAGTACATAATTAATATATGTTGGCATATTTGTTAATAAAATCCAAAAACCCCAGTTTTGTCCTAGATGTGCAATTATAAGCGTCCACATTGGCATCGACTTTAATATCTTGCCCCAGGGAGTTTTTAGAGGCTGAAGAAACATTAATTTATTATTATTTAATCATTATTTTATTATTATTTATTTTTATAAATTCACCTCCTTTGATGTTGTACTGCTTAATGAGCTAATAATGTATTGTTTTTCTGCTACACTTATGGATTGGTGTTCTGCTGGACTGTTGGCTCCGTATAGAGACCAAATGAGTACCCATACTAATGCTACAACACCACCTACATAGAATATAGCTGGCCAACCTCCTGCACTACTGGCCAATAGACCTGCCATAGGAAGCATGGCCAATGAACCAAATTGTGTTCCACTAAATACAAAAGAAACCAAACGACCCTTTTCAGTCGCAGGTGCCCATTTTGATAGCAACACATTTATTGTAGGAAATATAAAACCCTAGAACATAATGTTAGTTAGGTATAATTGTATAAATATATTATATTGATGAATCATGATTAGATATATAACTATAAGGTATATTTAACAATTAGTATGTATAGGTAAAATAATATATAATCAATGATAAAATGTAATAATATATTTTTTTCTCGAATGTAGGACATTTTCCTCCACATAAAAAAAAAATCAAATAAGTATATATTATATAATTGAAAGCATACAATAAAATGTTTTTTTTTTTTTTAAATGTAAATTAAATTTTGAGTAATACATTAGTTATAATAATTATTATAATATATTATTCTGTACCAAACTTAATATTTTTATCAAACAACTTGTCAATAAATAACAAGAGCTAAAAAAATTATAATTCAGATACAGTTTGTGTAACATACCTACTTCAGTGATTCGTGACTGAAGGGTTATATTTTAATTATAACTTGGAAATAATATGGGGAGAAAGTCCACCCTATTGCTCAAATACCAAGGGAAAATATCCCTTAACCTTTTTTCTCTATTATGATGTATTGCTTTTATATGGTTTCTAAAGTTTGATAATTAATACGGTTGTTAATAATATATGACCAATTCCTAGATTAGGACATTTTCCCCTCGAAAAATTTATTTTAAATATTAAAAAAAACCATAGGTATATTATTATGGATATAAATATAAAATTAAAAATTATTGTACAAGAAAAAAAAATTAGTTGTTTTGATGGCAAAATAAATAACTTTAAAGTTATTGAAGTAAATATTGGTGATCTCCAGAATATTTTAATCTTAGTTTTTAAACCTTAACTGAGTCCAAACAATTATTACCATAATTGTAATAGGTATGTATGCAGGGCTGTTTCTCATTATTCTGTGTTTTAATATATAAAAAAAAAAATCAATGTTAACAATTGTATAAAATACTAGGTTGATGAAAAAGTACATTTAAATGTACTTAGCTAAGTAATATTGAGCAAAATGTACAATAATTTTTAATTATATATATATAATACTATAAAAAGTGTCGTTTTTGTTTAAATGTGTAAACAAAAAAATTTGGAGGAAAAATGTCTCGGATTCCTACACATTACCTAGTCATGAATTGTTTTTTAGAAAAAAATGTATACATTTTATTAGTGGGTCACTATACTTCAATGTCATTGATTATACCATATTATATATTATTCTTTTATTGTGTACTTACTTGGGCCATTCCTTGAACCATCCGGTTGGCGCACATTGCTACTACGCCACCGTGTATTGCCGATGCTGGGGTAATTATTGTTAGGACACCACTCACGCCCAGGGCACCGGCTAAAAAATATTTCCCTCCGTATTTCTGTGCCATTTGTCCGGCGTACACTTGTGTAATCAGATAGCCCCAAAAGAATGAACTCAATATCGTGCTTTTCGTCGATTCGTTCCAAGGCAACTCCTATACGTAACGAGAAGTTTGGCAAATTAATTTCGTACGATTATATAATATACATTTATACCTGTGAATCAATTTGCTTGCATAATATTATTATAGATGTCAATATTCACTCACAATAAAATTATTGTTGGCGCTTGATCGGTCGGTCATGGCTACGATGCCAACCGACAGGTTGACTCGCAATGCGTACGCAATGAGCATGCTCAAGAAAAGAAGAAACGTCTGTTTGTGTCGTTCGCCCCATGGAAATGCTTCTGTAAAACGTGCCAAAGTCTAACATTGTAAATCCTAAATATTTTCAATAGATTAATTGTTTTGCGTTTTTTTTTTTTTTTAATCAAAAATTTGTTAAAAACTGTTATATGACGTATATCAGGCGTCGGTTAAGCATTCACTAGTATGACGCGCGTTATCTACTCTTACATTTTATTTTCATTGGTGTTGGCATATTACAAATGTTTAAACATATTTTATTTTCTTGTATGGAAATTATGCTCCAAATTATTCCTAAATGAGTTGTATAGGTACTTGATTTTATGGTATCTGTTGGTATAGACGTTTAGTGATGCATCATTATTATCACATTTTTTCTTCTTTTTGTAAATTTACAGGCAAAAACCACATAGGTACCTAAATGATGGGCATTAACGAGTTAACAGTTAAGTTAATTTTAACTCGACTTTTTATATTTTATTTTTGTTAAATTAACTTATTTTTGGTTATATTAACATTTAAATAGCGAGTTACTTTTAATTAAAACTCAGTTAATTTAATTTCCAAACAATTCATAGATTTTTATTTCATATTGTGCTTATTGTCAAAATGGTTAAGTAAAAATAAAGTTGTTTTATCGTTTCTAAAAATTATTATGTACAAGAATCATTTAGATATTTCCCGAAAATATAAATAAAACATGAATATCTATATATTATATAATAATTATTATAAATCATTGTAGTTTATGTTATATATTGGCTTGTTAAAAAAAAATTAACAAATTATTTTTTAACTTAACTTAATTGTCAAGAAAAAAAAACCCATTAAACTTTTACCATTTTTTTCTATTAACTTCACTTGACCGAGTTCAAAAAATTTCTTGTCTAGCATTGTATAATATTACCAAATACCTACTAATTGTATAATATGCTTTAGTGACTTGTGACATTGGTAGGTACCTTAAATATGTTTAATTTAAATTATTAAAAAAATATAATATTCCGGTATTAATAAGCTTCTATATTTTTTACACGGTATTTTAAACTTCAGTATATCTTAAATATAATTATGTAATTTTGCCAAGTGCTGATTGGTACAGATGTTTAATGTTTACATTTTGTACTACATACAAAATGTTAATTATTCAATATTTGGTGTTGTTAATATACTAAGTAAAATAATACAACACGTATTATATATAGAGTTACATACATTGTTGATATAAATAGTACCTATAAAGAAAGAAAAAAGAAAAAGAACTACCTTCATCATTATTTATTTGAAATCAAAGTAAGTATTATTTTAAGTACCTACTTAAATTTTATAGTACATTAAATATTTATACTATTACCTACCTACATAGTATATATGTAATAATAAATAAAAATAAGTGATGGAAGTTGGTATAGTGTATTATCTAGGTACCGTAAAAGTATCTTAGTTTGCACCAAAATTCCAGTTTTTCATTATTAAATACTTGCTGTCTCTTTAAAAATCATGCAATTTTGGTGAAAATAATTTTAATTTATAGGTAAGAACATGTACTTTTTTAATATATTGGTTTTTTTTTCTTCAGATATAATACTTTTTTATATTTTTGGTGCATAGTAAGTTATGCTATTCTAATATACTTGCACCACAGTTCAAAATGCCTTTAATTTCAATACCCATTAAATGATTTTTAGTTCATAGTATGATTGACAATGTTTAACAAAAGGGTAGTCGTTTAGTATGTGACCTACCGTAAAAAAAAAATGTTATAAATTTATTTTATTATAAATTATGTTTGGCAATAGGTACATTTTTTGTATATCACATAAAATTAAAAAAAAATTGTATCTTGCTTGTTAATACTTCGGTACCATGCCTCAATTAAATGACGTAGCAACATTTTTGCTCATGTTCCATGCATTTTTCGTAGGATTTTAATTTTTAATATTCCCCATGAACATTCTATTGCTTGTGTGTGAGCTCCAGTAAACTGCATTTTAAAAACAAACATTTTAAAATTTTAAACACGCGATTTAGGATTAACGCCTGAACACGTACTGACAATATTGTTGATAAAATGACCAAATATCTATTGGTAAAAACCACTTAAATAGGTATATAATATATTATATTAATATAATAAAATTATAAATATAAGCAAGCGTAGGTTGTCCGTCTCTGTACCTAAAATAATCGTTTTGGTAGATAATAAAGCCGATAATACTGGTAGGTCACATATATTAAATTCGATTTTCGCCCGGTAGGTCACATACTAAATGAATACCAACAAAAGTACATGAATAGTCAATAAAAACTAAAAAAAATTCAATTTTATAAATTACAACATTAATTAGAAAAACAAAATAGGTAAATACTTTGTGAACATGTTTATTCCAATTTTTACATTTTGATAATTTTTGTGCATGTACCAATATTATGATCTATAACATTTTTCATTATTATTAACAATAAAAAAGGATTCCGAGTGAAATTCAGTATGTGTGTACCACTATTTACTGATTTAAAAAAATTTTCCAACATTTACAGAACAGTTTTCCCTTAAATTTGTACACAATAAACATGCAAAAATCCGAATCAAAAAAAATTGGAACAAATTGCGTGCTAAACGACCGGGTACGAAATATTCACATGAGTGGTCCGTGTACGCGTTATCTATACGATCGCTCATGTATCTAGGTTAGGTCTAAACAGCGATATTTTCTTGATGCAAAGTACCACTTGCGGGGAATCATTTCAGGGCGTCGCTTTTTTTTTGTGATTTGTAATTTTAAAATAAAATATATATATCACAAAAAATAATAATATATATAGGTATATTGAAACGAATATATCATAAGAAGTATCGTTTAATTTATTAAAATTGAATGAATAATAATTATTACCTACCTATATATTGTATTGGGTACAGTGTTGCACAATAACATTTAAAGTACCTACCTATTTAATTCCTGTATTAACACAGACATGTTTTCCACTGAAGATGGTAACAGTTTCCAAAATACTGTATTTACTTACAATAAAAAGTACATTTTTGTCGATTTGAGTTTTATTTCATTTTAAATATGATTGGTATATTTGTTTCATTATATATATTATTATTTATTATTATTTGTACTATATATTTTATTTTAAAATTAAAAATAAATGCCGCACCCAAATGTCCCAGACCCATTTTTACGGTATTATTTTAGTTATGAAAGTAATAATAAATCATTGCATTCAAAAATATAATTGAACGAAGTTCGGTATAAAAAAATTTTATTTTCCTTTAGGTACGCTTTATGGACATTACTCTAGGAAATCCAAGAATGACCTCTTTAAAATAAATTTACAATCAGAATGCTCTTTACTTTAAGACTCATTACACTATTTCTGCCTAAAAAAAGTTACGATACACATATGCATTTTTATTTTATATTATTTGGCCATGTACATCCCGGCCTACTCGTAATCAGTGGCAGCTCTTGGGATTCACAGTGGGTATATTAGATTTTTTATTTAATTTAAGTTTTTAGTAAATCATTTTATTTTATTCAATATTTTGTGTGGGGCACGAGTCACCACTGCTCGTAATTATAAAAAAAAATCTTAAGGACACTGGGGGGAGTGCGGTCACTTATTACGCAATAATTATTATATCTCGCGTTCTACGACTCTAGGAAGTATCATTTTTCAAGAAATGGATAAAAACACATGTTGACAACATTTTGTTAATGACTCGGATTAAAAAACAATATACTTCCATGATTTTTTGTATTTAAAAAAAACGTAATTTACCGGTATTCCCCCTAACCCGGGGTAATACCGATCATGTAAAAAGATAGGCCTATAGTCATATTTAAAAAAATTAATTAAAATAACGATTAAAATCAAAAGTTCTACTCATATATTATTATTAAAAATAAATGTCGATTTCAAAATTACTGGTTTATTTCCAAAAAATATCAACAATTTCAGAATTTTTATACCATGAAAATATTTTAACTCTTAAAATTTAATTTTTAAGTATTTAAATATTTGTTTTGAAAAAAAAACATACACGATATAATAATTTGTAAAAAGAAAATGTATTATTAATCTCAAAGTAATATTAATTAATTAAAAGAATGATTAATCTACTGATATGTTTATTTTCAATAAATTAACATAACCGCCATTACCTCATTCATTTTGACTGGCATTCCCACAGCTGTCATCTCGTAATGGGAAAATATATTTAATCCTTAAACTTATTTTATTACATGTTTTGAATACAGAATTATAATCTTTACCCTTTTTTTTTTTATATATATACAATATAAGTATATAATAAATATTCTTACTTCAATTGATATTTAACGAAAAAGATTTTTTAGGTAAATTAACACCAACATAACGCGCATTTGAATGTGAAAACTTTTTTTAATGATAAAGTTCTGAAAAGATTAAGCGTTTGTTATCATTCTTTACCTCCAAGTGTGGTCAGCATAATTTTAGATATCACAGTTCATGAGATAACAGGGCGACCGTTATTCCTCCAGTCACTCCTAAAACCAGTAGGTATATATATAATATAAGTACCTATATATGCTCAAAATCAGAATATAATATAATTTTTTTGTTTTTAGATCACAAATATTTTTTCCATTTCAAGATTATTTACCTAATTTGACAAATTAGTGTTCTTTAGTGTCGTTTCTTTCCCAGATTCAATATAGATAGATAGGTATAATAATTAAAAGGACCGCCGCATCGAAAATATTTCAGTGAAAAACTTGTATTAGCTTTTTTCATTTTTATCAACTTACAAACATGTTCGAAATACAAAACAAAAAACAAAAAAATTATAGCTAATATCATTATCTAGCGACTGATGGAGCCGATTTTTCATATGTGCATTTTTACACGTTTTATGACCTATTAAAATATCGATTCTATTTTATTTTTTAACAGCTTATAAAACGTGTAAAAATGCTCATCTCGAAAATCGATGCTATCAGTCGCTAGATAATTTTGTTCTTTATATAATATTTTTTTTATTTAATCTTTCTACAATACTCTCAAGTTAATAACAATGAATTTTATGAAATTTCATGTTTTTTTTTTAACAAATATTGTGATTATACAACTCAGTGGCATAACTATAGGACCATTTTATGGGGGATGATATAAATATTCGTCACAAGGCACAAAAAAAAAAAAAAAAACAATTTTATTGGTATCTCATAAATTATAATAATAATTCCGATTGTCTAAGTTTCTAATGCAGTCTTTAGGTATATTTAAATTATCAGCAGTGGCGTAATTTCAGTTTTTGCTAGACTAGGGCAAAGACTTACTAATATGCCGACATAAAAAAAATTTCCCGAATAGTGCTCAGTAGTATAAATTGTTTTGTTCTGAACTTGGGAAAAGTCACAA